>JAHWFO010023340.1:572586-610472 GCA_023313115.1 Rhysida immarginata
CCCCCCCCCCCCCCCCCCCCCCCCCCCCCCCCCCCCCCCACGGGCCCTCTCGGCCTCAATATTTTATCAAAATGGTGAGTAACAGTGGTCTTGTGATTTGTTTTAATTTCTTAGATACTTAAATCTTGCATATAGGGTGCAAATGACAGTTGTAGTTGACATGCCCATAATTCCAACCAGCAGAAACACAGTTGCGTCTTTTTGTTAGATACCAAGTCATATAACATTTTATAGCAAATGAAAACCAAACAGTTTAAAAGTATATACACACACACACACACACACACACACACACACACACACACACACACACGCACACACACACACACACACACAGACACAAACAAAATATGTATTAACTATTGGTCAATATTTCAAAGGGTACTACTAAAAAATCATAATCATCGATAATTGATAATCAATATTTCAATACAGGAGAGCTGATATTGATTTGACTTTACATGTCTATATAGAATAGACTCAATACACATAATAAGCATAAACTTGAAAAGGTTTTCAAAATTGGACCAATCGTTACGAAAATCTAACATATCAACCGAAAGATGTGAACTCATTATTCAATAAGGCATCTACATTTAACACTGTAAACCTTTGTGACACCTCACCATAGAGTGTGTTCACTACCATGTATAAATTAAGGAAATAACACAATTTCTCGAGAAGTCATCATTTATCTGCCAAAACACTAAGTCATAGTTCAATTTAAACCCCAGTTACGGTATTGTTATCCAAAAATTATCCCAGCCATTCTCAATTGTATAGTGTTACTTGAATTTACATTAATTAAATATTGGTTGTGCTGCAATAACTCTTAAGCTGTTTAGTTCAGTCCCTTCCCCAAAATTTCTTATCAAAAAATAACACTTTCTCAGAATGTTTCCTAAACAGAGTCACCACACAAGAATTAATAAATACAATAAAAAATTCTTTATTTAAATTCAAAGTTAAAAGAGCTTAAAAAACGGATTATATGAATATATGAAATAACTAAAAAGCAAACTGTAAGTTACAAACAATTATTTAGAATACAGAAACGTTTCTGAAATTACATGCAGAAGATAATTCTTAACTTGTTATTAACAAGCTATCACTTTCGTTGTTGTGAATAATTACGCCAATTCTACTATGACCTTAAGGTATTTTCAATACATGTATATACAAAATTACACACGTGTGGGCCCAATAAATATACTAAATGTACTGCACCTGGTACCATAATCCGTTTGAATTCCAATATGGTGTTACGCAGCACTTTGGGTGCCGAGGTAGGTGTATTCTATTGAAGCGTTCCACCCCCGCAGGCAGTGGCCCAAGACCGACCTACGGCAAACGTTTACTGCACGGGAGCAAAACAGCAAGGGTTGTTGAACTTGGTCGGGTCAAGAAACAGAGACTGGGTGGTTGGATGTGAAAAAACACAACAGTTTAATTTTAACATTCAATAATTATTTACAAAATGTTCAGATGCACAGGGCCCTCAAGCAAATAAATATAATTACAAACAATTTACATTTATATATAAGGATTAACAAGTATAACATTTACATGGGCATGACCATTTGGCGATTTGCCAACAAATCGGTCTCACTTGGGAGTGTAACACCCCTGGATGGTGTACACTCACTCACCAAAAGTCATGGCACACCTGCCTAATAACAAGTTGGGCCCCCTTCATCACACCTTAGTGAAGTGAGGTACAATTTATGAACTCAACAAATGAGCCATTCTGCAACAATGGTATCAAAGAAGGCATATCTCATTGCCAAATACGAGGTGCGTTCAAGTTCTAAGGCCTCCTAATTTATTTTTGAAAAACTATTGACCCTAGAAAGCTGAAACTCCCGTCATTTGTCCAAATCGTCAACCTCTAGCCGTACACATTTTTCATAACGCTGAGGCCACGATTGCATTGCCGCTGCAAACACTTCTTTAGTAGTCTGTTTTGCCTACTGAAAAGCCGCTCGATGAGCAGAAGCATTGTTCCGTTCTTGCATAAGCGATTTTCCAGTAGACAAAACTGGTTCCTAAAGAAGCATTTGCGGCGGCCTACCAATTATGGCGTCAGAATTATGAAAAATGTCCTCGAGTAAAGGTTGACTATGTGGACAAATTACGGGAGTTTCAGCTTTCTAGGGTCAATAGTTTTTCAAAAATAAATTAGGAGGCCTTAGAACTTGAACGCACCTCGTACATGTACTACTTGCATGTGGTTTCATAACTTAATCTAACAGACCTTAGATTTTTTTAAATTTATATATTTCATCTGTAACATTCTGTTTTGATGAATTCACACTTTATTCTCATGCACCCATTGATATACCCACGCTATCTCATACACTCTTCAGCCATTTACAAATGTGTGCTAATTCATTCCCATCCATTTACACATCTCACTCAAACATGCTCATATCGTTGGACAAATGCAACATTCCACCTGACATGGCATGTCACATGCGCCCGACGAAAACCTCAAAAACCGCTCACGGGTTAAGTTCGAGCCTCAACTATTTAATTACTCAGAATAATCATTCACACCATGACCCGAAACCTCAAAACTCACACATGCAACTCAACCCCCCCGCCCCAAAAAAAAAAAAACACACGCACAACCAAAACCACAAGTGCGATACCCAACACAGTTTCTCATATCCATTTACATCCTAACCACTACCACTCGAGCTCGCAGTAGCCCAAGCCACTTCTCCCTAGTATCATGGGCTCACAATAATCCTTGTCCACAGACTCTTCTTCCCTTGGATCACTAACCCCCGCTGCATCCTACTTATATAGCCTTGCACACTTTGAGTGTCCCCTTCGGCCATGATGACGTCACAACTGGTCTCCTGCTTCATGTCCCATGCAGTTTTGCCCCAGTAACTTTATCCTGACTGGAACGCGTAAAGCTTACCACTTTTCTTTGCCCTAGACTTCCTTTTGGCTCCTTTAGCCTTACTCCCATCTGACTGTTGGGCTAGCATTATCCCCACATTATCAGCACCAGTACGACAACTTCCATTTTCCTCTGCTTTAGAATCAAGCTGGCGCCGAATCTTGTGAAAAACCCGCATGCCCTACCGGCACTCGGGCTCCTCTGGCTCTTGTTCCTTTTTAGCCTTGGTTATGACCCTTACTTCTCCTTACTGGGTACATCAGGGTTCTCCCCATGCTCTTTTGAACGGGCGCGCTGCCCAGCTGATTTTGGTGACCACCCGGCTGAATACACGAAAAACTGGACAACATCGCATAATATTTTATTTGTTTTTAATTTTTTTCCGCCCGGTTATTTTATCGTACCACCCACCAAAAAAAATTTTCTGGGGAGAACACTGTACATCCTACCTCTAATACACTTTCTGTTTGGTCACGTGCCAGCTCCTCCCAAGAGTCTCCTCCCCAATGATAGTCTGGGTTCTGACACAAAGACCAGACTTCGGGGCGGGCCCTAAATTATCATTGAGCTGTGTCACACAAACGGTTGGCGAGACACTCATAACCCTGTTGGCATCAGCTATCACCGCATCACTCCCATAAACTGGCCCTACAGCCCCATTCAACAACTGCATATCGGGAAATGACACAGCGTTTGCACCATGCCCACAACCGTCCCCATACGGGCCCATAGTCCTCGTTTCATGTCTATCCATGACCTCTACTCCTTGACCTGCCAGGCCATTGGGCATCCACCCTTGGCTAACACTTGGAATGCTGCCATTTACACACGGCCCCTCACTCCATGTTCCCTCAGGTACAATTCCCAACATGGCTGGGTATCCTTCTTGCGTGCAACCCACCACGCCATTTCCCACCTCCAATCCCGACAGGTTTTCCCCCAAAACCTCGGGTAGGCAGGCCGTACGTTGCATAGGTAAGAACCCACTACCTCCAGCCAGTTGCCCTCACGCATTCAGCTCACCACATGTCCCATTACTACCCTTGTGCCAACCTCCCTTCCATTGGGACCATACAGGTCCCACCCGCACCCATTTAATATCTCCATAACGAACACCCGCTGCCTGCACCCATCCCTCTCCATCTTCCGTGCGCACCACGAACGGGCCTACCCAACGAATACGGTTTCCGTCCATACTTGGGACCCATATCATTACCCATTTGGGTCCCGCGACCATAGGTCACCCGGGGTCCACCTACCCTACATTAGTATTGACCAACACGGGCTCCCTTTTTGGCTCATTAGGTGCTCTTGAGCATCTCTGACTCTCTTGTCACCAAACCCAAGACCAACTCCAAGAGTTTTCCAATTCCTCCATACGTTGGAACATCCCCACGTAGTTGTCACAGGGGTGGCCACCCCTCCCATCCTTGCTCACAACATCTATCAACGTAAGCCCCACGGTAATCCAAAGTACTCCTTTATCAAAATAGCTCACTCCCAGGAAGGACATGTCCCCGGTATAACCGGCCTTTTCTGTGGTAGCTGCGGCCCCC
Organism: Rhysida immarginata; assembly: GCA_023313115.1. Classification (NCBI taxonomy): domain Eukaryota; kingdom Metazoa; phylum Arthropoda; class Chilopoda; order Scolopendromorpha; family Scolopendridae; genus Rhysida; species Rhysida immarginata. Next base: position 577,054 of record JAHWFO010023340.1, read on the forward strand.
ATGTCACTCCCGTTACAGAGCATTTTAACTACACACCGACCTCCCCTTTACAATAACTTTTAGACCACCCTAAAAACTAACACAAATTACGATTAACCACTTCCCCTTACAGTCATACACATACAACAATCCAAGCACAACCACATAGTACCATCACGTTGTCACCAAACATCCAATCAGCCCCGTGCCCATGCCTCACTCTATAGTCTGGAATTGCCGGTTTTGGGGTCCCTGCTCGGGCGCCAAATGTGACTTCCACCCACCACCTATGTGGTATGTCTCGGGAGCAGACGCATCAAGGATTCAGAACCCAAAATGAGTGAGACCACGGAAACAGGGCTGAGTGTTATAACCTATTTATTCTTAACCAGCGAACACAATTTTACACACTGCATAATACATAAAACGATAAGTCATTTAGTGCAGACAAGTTAATAAACAAGGGCCCTCGTATTCAAATTTAATGTACTATATCTACTACCTTAGTCTAATTTTATAATAAAATCATGCCCGGCACCATCCAATGGCTCTCGTTATGTAGCAGATGCAAGATCACCCGATTCAAATGGATAACAATTCCTGTTTTACAGGAAAAGGAGACAGTAGGCACCAAGCTCAGTTCACTGCGCCACAGAGCACACCCGGACACCTCACAACTAAGTACTCGTAACTTAGATGCCACACGCACACGGTGCCTCTTTTTGAATACAGCATAAAAGAGGACAGGCACGGAAACCCCTATTGGTAGGTTCCAGGCGCCCCCGCTCAGCAGATTTTACAACACACCAAACAACTGAACGGTTTATGCATAGGGCCTTCTAGAGTATGGATACCCTAACCGCAGACCTGGTGTCCCTCGACGCGAACCTAATGTCTCGTGTCTTATGCCTGAATTACGAACAAGTATCACCCTAAAACTGCCCCGGGAATAATCTTGCTCTATTACTATACATTAAAAGCTACGGCAATTCTATCTTCATCCATTATCAAGAGAAAAATAAAAAGGTCGATGGGGAAGTTGCATGGATTTTTCTTTACAAATTAAAGCACTGTTTCATACAGATTGTGTTATGCTGAATACAAAATGGTTGTTAAATTTATTAGAAATATTAAAGAAACCTATTAAAATTAGCGCTAAAAACGTGAAACCACGCCTCCCAACGAAAACTATATCTGACGTCACTTTCCACCAAACGCAATTTTATGTGCATGTGAAGCTCGATCTGATGATTAAGCATTGTTGGGTGTAAGCTTTAACCATTGTTGGCGATAATTATGAGCAGGCAAGTGACATCATAATACTCACAGGCTATGACGTACCGTTTTCTTGTTGTGTCAACTTTAATATTTTTTAAAAAATAACTATGAATATTTTTCACAAAAGAATTACTATTCCTTGATATTGATAACGAATACTATAGGAAACAATAATTTAAATTTTTCATGCAACTTCCCCATTGTTCGCTCTCTTAATTGGGGGGAGGGGGAGGCAACACACACGAAAATGCTCTATGGCAAGTCAGACGCTCAATAAGGCGGGTGGAAAATGAACTTCGATGGAGGGGGTAAATGGGAGTGGCATTCTGGCCCTTCATGCCTATTAATGACTGTCGATAAGGCGCGTCCCTGGAGAAAATAACGGCAAAAGTACTCACCATTCTTCGGAGCCCTACCTCTCCCTGGATTCCATCAATTAAGGGGCTTGACTCGTAGTTTTACTGGCTCAATAAGCAACCACAAACACAGAACTGCAATACGTTAGCGTCATCAAATGTTGAACAGGGTTGATCATCGTCACTTGTCACCACAACTTAAGGTTCCAAAATTTACTAACTAGATTAAATTAGTACTTGAATGCTCGTTAAAGCTATTAAATTTACAATAAATCAACTACTGGTAATTTTAGAAAAACTATCCCATTCTTCATTGTGTTCAAAACGACACACGGGAGCAATCGAGACACCACCTCCCTCTACGAAAACATACAATAACCACCAAAAAAATTAAAATACAATATTTCTATGAGAGAATGCACACACAACGCTGTGCCGTTGCCTGTCTCATTTTCCAGGAATAAAAATAAAGCAACAATGCCAGCCTCCAACAGAGCTTTAAACAACACTAAAACCAACAATATACAATACACCACAGAAATAAACGAACTGCAAATACTAACCTCACAAGAATTCTGCTCTTACAAGCAACAATACTAATTTACTGTAATGAAATTGATTACAAGTCGCACTTGGGTTACCCAAAAATCACTCTTACAGCTCACACACATGCACTAAACTTCGCCACAACCCATTGCAGCAAAATAAATGATCCCTTACTGACGAACCACATTAACCTAATAAAACAATCCATTATATCTCTACAACAAAAGACAATGTCTCTTAAACATACCTACAATCTCAATTTATACGCAGAAAAAAAAGGGTGGGGGGGTACCGCCAGACACATGCAACACTCCAGCTGATATGGAATGTCACAACATCTACTGCCACCCAAGTAGATAGGTTTATCGTTGAAGTTATTGCCGCCATATATTTCCACATCGACGCTGGAGAAATTCAGCAGGAAATGAGCTTAATAGATAATATAGATAGGCAGTCTCTCTCGAGAAAGCAAAGAGATACATGTGTCTCCCTTCAGCTCCCTAACAAATGTTCAAACGATGGTCTAGAACAGGGGTGACCAACCTGCGACCCGCGGGCCAAATGCGGCCCACCAAAGGAAGTTATGCGTCCCGCGAAACGAACTATTTACTGTAAAATTTATTAACAAGTAAGATTGCATGTGGTTAACCTTTCATAAAATATTTGAATGCGATTTGAATTACAAATGGTTGGCCCCCTGAAAACCTTCAGAAATTTTTTGGCCCGAGACAAAAAAAGGTTGGTCACCCCTGGTCTAGAACCTTCTGGATGTGATGGCAGGAAATTGTAGAATTACTACAAACCAACTTGAGTTATTATGTAACTTCTTGAGTTTCCCTTCAACTGTAATTATCCCGGGCAAAGCCAAGTGCCTCTGCTAGTACATCATAAATATCATTAAATGATAAATAAATTGTCAAAATTTGCGAAGAGATAAGTTTTTGAAAAATTTTAAAAACAAGAAGTGGGATTCAGGAGCCATATGAAAATTGCGTTGGGAGCCGATTTCGCATCGCATTGGACCACGTTCGGAATGGGTCCGCAGTGTATTTTGTGCAAAGAAGCAACTTTTAACTATGTTAAATTAGCTGTTACACAACTACAGTACTCATTGAATTTTATTTAATCATGTACAGTTTATTCTCTTGTAAGAACTAAGACATGGAATAAATATAAACTTGTAAATTTTCATTGCAATAATAATTAATAGATATTTATAAAAAAATATCTTGGAGTGCTGAAGATATCTACAAATATCTACAAGCTTTTTTTTGTAGCTTGGAGTGCTGAAGTTGCCAGTATGATATATTATTTGAGCACTAAAATTCACGGTGAATGAAATTAAAAACCCTTATAACAACTTGGAAAAAATTATTAAAATTAATAAATTAATAGATATTGCTACATATGGGGAAAACCAGCAAATGTTTGGAAAAGTATTTACTTACTGGAACAAATGAATACAATTGACTCCCCCCCCCCAAAAAAAAAGAACTGCATACATGTTGATGTTTAATTGTTTTTCAGTAAAAGAAATTGCATAAGAAAAGTTCTGATTATCTTAGATATTTTATGGATAGAATGAGATCTTATGTGGAAAAATGCATCAAGTATTTGATTTATGAACAACTATCGCACTCCTTAGATGAATGATGTGTATGTTTGTTATTTTTCTTTTAATTTTATTTTAAAACCATAAGGAGTATCGTTTTTTTTTTTTTTAACACACAAACATACCCTACATTGAAGAGCAAATCACTTTTAATTTTTAAGAAATATCTTATTTAATTACATCTAAGCTTGTTTTTATTCCAAGAAAGCAATATGGGAAGTAGTTAGAAAAAATAAACATGTCTGAATATAAAAATCCAAACCTCCATTCAACGATGACATATCAGTAATATTTAACATAATAGGATCCATTATGTTGTTGCAATAGTGAACTGCCCTATATCTATCCTATCTTGTGGCTGCCTTTCCATCAGTCATTTCATTAGGCAAACAGAGACAAGCAATGCAAAATCTATTAAAGAGGACAGGATTTCCTTTATTCCACAAATATAAGAGTGTATTCTCAGAATTTATTTTCTGGTTTTTATAATTATGCAGTTACTTTTTCCTATTTTAACCCAGACGCATTAACTTGAAAATTTTCAAAGAAAAAAAAAATTCTAAACATCAAAGTTTTATTATTTGAACATTTGTCTACGTAATTTTTTTTTTTTTTTTTTTTTGCAATATATTTATCATAAAAATTTTACAAATTTTCGACTTATCTGTTTTTTAATGCATTTATAATTGTATATGCTTATAACTAGAAATACACTCCTTTAGACAGGAATTCAGTGCCTTACTCATCCAATTTGAACAATTATATAGCCATACTGTCATTCGTTTATTTTCACTAAGTTTAACAAATTGATAGATTCCCTCCAAATTAGAATGTCATTCTTATCATCAATGATTGTCATTGACGTACCTAACTTCTACATTAATAACAATGGTAAAGTAGTATTGTAATTTACGTTTATAACCATTCACTATAGTTTAACAGTTACATAATCATAATAATATTATTATTATTATTATTATTATTATTATTATTATTATTATTATATTATGTTATAAATTCCGTTATTCGATGGAACTCGCACATTGAACGCATAAACCCTGTTAATAAGTTAGTTAAGAATTATATGGTTAATTTTAAAGATTTTAATTTATCTGCTGCCAAAGACTATCATGTCCATTTATTTTCTTAATTTTCTCTTTGTTTTTCTTTTTTTTTTTAACTTTTAGTGTTCTTATTTTTTCTCTTTTCTTTTCCTTTTTTATTTATTCATCAACCCCAATCTGGGTCTTGCCTTTGGGGGGCAACTTGAGGTCCATTGTCTAGGATTTCTAGACGTATGCTCCCTCAGTTGTTGTCATATTATATTATTATTATTATTATTATACGTGGTAAGAGATTTAGGCATGATGTTTGCTGGTAACTGCTCTTTTCGGACTCATTTGGATATTCTTAATCGTGATTTTTCTCGGCGTTTGGGATTGATCAAACGTCTTACCCATTTCTTTACCGAGCCTAAAATTTTCATTAAGCTTTTCAAGACAATCGTGGTTCCAAAGATGTTATATTGTAGTCGGGTGTGGTTTGGGGGCAATATGCAAATGCTGGCATTTTTACAGCGCAAAGTTTCAAGTTTTAAGAAGTATGTGCAAGAAAAATTTAAAATTCGGGATTCCTCGTATGAAACGAGTAATGTTTTCAACATTGATGTAATTATAAAGCGTTCGTATGGAATAAACTGATTTAGTAAATGTACACTACTCAAACAATTAAAGGAACACTAGTAGAATCCCCTACAGAGGGCGTAAATAATACTTTTTAGCAATTTCATCTTCTGCAACATGAATCTTACTAACTTCCTCATAGGAAACGGCTGAAGCCAACACATTTTGCTGCCAGATGTTCTGAGAAATTTGCATAGCAATATAACCCACCGGAAAACAAAGTGGTTACATGCCAGTACACTCTTTGATTGGAGATAACGGTCGAACATTAGAAGGTGCAGGCATTCCTGGAACGTTTGTTGTTAGTGCTCTGACATGCCACGAAGGCATATTGAAGCAGTAGAAGCTGCGAGAGCCGTAACATTGCTCCAAACATTTCGGACTATGGCAAATGCCCTCAATGTGTCCTCTTCCGTCATTTTCCGACTGTGGACACGATTCCAGGCGACTGGCCAGTATACACGCAGATCTGGACAAGGTCGCCGACGCTCAACAACCACCAATCAAGATCGTTATCTGCAGACCTGTGCCCTGCACCGAAGAACCTCAACGGCCAGAGACCTGAGAAATGGCCTGCAGATGTCAACTGGGGTAGCTGTTTCAGATCAAATTATCCAGAACAGATTACCTGAAGTTGGCTTGAGAGCCAGACGACCAAATCGAGTGCCAAGGCTAACCTGCCAGCACATACAGGCGCGACTACAGTTTGCACATCAACATGTCACCTGGCAGCTTCGACAATGGCGTTCTGTTCTCTTCACAGACGACTCAAGATTCCGCCTGACCCGCTGTGATGGCCGTCTACGTATCTGGAGACGATGTGGTGAGCGAAACACCGACACAACAGTTTGTGAGATGACCGAATGGGATGTTGTTCCATTATGGTTTGGGCTGGCATCTCAATAGACCATTGAACGGATCTTGTGGTCGTCCGAGGGCGAATGACCGTTTACATTTGTGACATTCTGGAAGAACATGTGATTGTTGCTGCACATTGCATGGGGCCTGGATTCCTTCTGATGCAGGATAATGCTCGTCCACACACTGCAGCTGTCACTCAAGACTTCCTACGGATGCATGGCATTCAGACCATGAGGTGGCCTGCAATGAGTCCAGACCTAAATCCCCATGAACATCTTTGGGACATGCTTGACAGGCGAATTCGACACCGCCCTTCAGCTCCAGAAACACTGCAACAGCTCATCCAGGCATTTACTGAGGAATGGGACCGGCTTCCACAAGATCACATCCCTCGACTGATACGGAGCATGCCTCGAAGGTGCATGGAGGTTACTGCAGCCCATGGTAGGCATACACATTACTGAGTGGTGCAAAAACTGATCACTGGAAGAAACAGGGTATTCTCCTCACAACGTCCAAAGGACATTTCACTTTGTTTTAGGCAGGGGTCCTACAGTTTCCTGTGTTTTCTTTGTTTCTTCACCAGTTGTTTCAATAATGCATTCTATTGTTAAATAAACCGTCTTTTAATGATCACATACAGCGATTGTGTCCATATTATTCGTAGTTGCTTCTGCACGCTGCTTAATAGAAGTGTTCCTTTAAATGTTTTGAGCAGTGTATATTTTTTATTTATTCCTAATGTGTAAAAAAATTCATACACATAAAAACATCCATTCAACCAAATAGCAATTACAAAAGTTTATTAAAGTTAAAAAACAAATAAAAATGACAATAAAAAAATATAATTTATTTCATAAATAAAATTTTGCACAACTGCAAATGAAAAAATTAATAGTCTACTTATAATTCCAAACAGAAAAAAAACAAAACAAAACAAAGAATTCAAAAGGTTCTACTCCCCCTACTTCGTCAAGTAACATATCAAAGGATTCACCATAGACTACTGATACATCAAAGCCACCCCAACTTTTTTTTTTTTTTTTTTGCATATATATACAGGTATTGGACATTGAAACTGAAACACCTTCGCAAATAGCACTGGTTACCCCCAGGGCTGAATAGAACCTTCTGCTAGGTAATTAATCGTATGCATATCAATGAATCACGTGTCAGAGGTCTTGGTAGTCACTCCAGTAGAAAAGTTCGATAGTAAGCTTCAAATTGTCTGTGCAGAGCGCTATAATGGGAGACATATCAGACTTCAAAAGAGGGCAGATTGTTGGGGCGCGTCTAGCAGGTGCATCTGTGTCCAAAACTGCCACACTTTGTGATGTCTCACGTGCTACAGTATCCAGGGTGATGTGTGCATATCAACAGGAAGGACGAACCACGTCCAGGAGGAGCAACTGCAGGGGAAAACGGAAGTTGTCGGAAAGAGACGTCAGGACATTGACCAGGATTGTTGCACGAAAGCGGAAAACCAATATTCTATTTGCTTTTAGAGAATTATCCTTTTTGCTTTGATAAAGGATAGTCTCTATCCGAAACGTCAGCTTTTTATTTTGATTTTGATTAATTATTTTTGTTTATTATATTTTATTTTTTATTCATTTTGTATTTTTAATTAATAACTTTTATTTATTCCTTCCTAATTAGTAAGTAATATTAAATTATTGATGAAAATAGTTTTTTTCTTTCCTATAATTTGTGATTGAATACATCGAAGGCCAAGGCCGATGAGAAACATTCTTCTCCCGTCAGCCTCGATTGAAGGTACTATGACTGCACAAAATGAGCAACATGAAAACTGATATCACAAACAACTCTGCAGTAGACACCACATAAGGTTGTTGTATTTTTGTTTTGTTGTTTGTTTTTTTGTTTGTTTGGTTTTTTTTGGTTTTTTTTCAAAATCTGAATGTTTAAACTCTAGAATTAAAAAAAAAAATCATTACAGTGCATTATGCAAAACTGCGTATAATAATCTGATAATAAAACCAGGACAAATTTTATAATTTAATGCATAAAATTTTAATTTGTGTGTATAAAGCCTAACAACCAGTCAGTTGCTTATTTTCAGCAGTTAAAATTTGGCAACTGAATTCCACATGAATTCACAATTTCGACTTTATTTTATTGTGATTTTACTGCGTATGCATAATAAGCGAATGCATTCTAAGTGTCAAAATTTGTAAAATACTGTTTAGGACGGCCCTTCGCTAACTCGGCTCAAATTTCCACTATGGAGGTTCTATCTGCACGCGATATTCTCAACAGGAAAAAAGGAAGGAGTCAATATTTATTTCCGTTACCTAAAATTAAAATCTAAAATCGAATGGCTTACAGAAATAAAAGGCGGACATCTCAAAGCTTACAAATATGTTATAGACCGTTATTAAAAATTTTTAATTCAAGACTAGTTCAAGAAAAAGAACTGCTGAAATTAAATCTCACATGCCCCGAGCTAACATAAAGGTTAATATTTGGTATGCATAGTTTCTTTTCAGCTTCTTCCATCATTAATGTTTATTGTAGGTGCTCTGCAAGATATGATATATAGCTATTGTTAATGACGAAATCACTTCCTACATCATGCTTTATTTTAATAATCCATTGTTTTCTGATGAAATTATTTCTTAGAAAACTATGCCAGATTAAATAGAAAGATATTTTTTCCATCTTTGAAATTACTGCATCCTGGTGCAACAACTTGTCCTGGTTCAACTCCTGGTACAATTTAGATCTTTTTATTAAATTAAATAATGGTATACTTCAGATATAATCAGTATTAGTAGTAGGCCTTGAATATACCACAGCCTACAATGATAAGAGATGCTATGAACATGCCTATCTTGCACTTAACAAATATTGTCACCAGATGGCAAAGCAGCATCGTAAAACAACTGAATTCCACAATTAACAAGTTCAAAAAGTAAGACACAGTAATAAATACAGAACATAAATGTCACCAGTTTACTGATCCCAGCCAAGATAGAAACGGAATGCTATTTCACGCTTTTACTGATGTTGGCAACCAATCTTTTTAAAGATGTGAAGATAAAACATTTTCTTTCAAATGGGTGCATTTTGCATAGCAAAGAATAAACAAAAATACAATTCGAAATGCTTTTGTGAAATCAGGAATTATCCCTCTTCGATTATTCAATCATGGGAATCGAAGAAGAGAAAAAAAGAAAAAAAACAATAATTAGGTCTAATAAAGACCTAACTGCTTACTGAAATTATGAAATTATTTTGGCAATTCCAATTTTGAAGGATTTTAAATAAATTTGTTTCTGGTATAATGTAGTTTCTAAATATAATGAATAAATTTTTATTTTGTTATACATATTATCTGATCAAAAGTTTAGGGACACCAGCATTTCTGCTTCATAGGCTTCAGATACAGTAATTAATAAGTGTGGCACCCCCTTTTGCTCTAATGACAGCCTCCACCCTCCGAGGAAGACTTTCCACTAGTTTTTTGTAGTAAGAAGCTGGAATTTCAGTCCATTCCTGCCTCAGAGCACTGATTAGTTCAGCCACGGATGAAGGACAGCGTAGTTTGGCTTGTAGTCGGCGTTCCAATTCATCTGCAGGTGTTCAATAGGATTGAGATTGGGGCTCTCGGCAGGCCAATGAATTTCTTCAAACCCATTGTCTTGAAATCAGTCATGTACAGACCTTGCTTTATGCATAGTAATAGAAAATAAAGTACAACAGCTCCAGAGCCGGCCACAGCCCCTTCTATTCCGGCATGGTCGTGCATTTCATCGATTTTGGTCAGTTAGTGGTTATTATTCAAAAAAACTATGCCAATTCTATTATAGAAGGATCAGACAATGTAAGTATGTTTCCAGTTTAGAATTTAGAAACTTCTTTGAAAAGTAATAGCCCCCACTCTAAAGTAAGACCTCAGCTCAGTTAAGTGCCGCCCATTTTGTCAGGCGGATTTTTGCTGAAGCTGCAGCACTGCGATCAAAGTCACTCGTGCGAAAGGTTTCACTGATGATCTCTAATGCTGGAAGCGCACGATTTAAAATTCCAATAATTCCTATTTAATTTGCCTGACTCCGAATATAACGTCATAGGTGAGCGTGGGATACATGTGTCTTCAATCTAACATTGTCCACAAAGTCCAAGTCATCCAACAAAGTTGTTTTTAATAAAAAAAAAAAAAAATGCATCGCTGTTTTGATACTGAATTCATCAATAGAAACACTGTTTACTACCCGTGTGGTTAGATTTCTAAATAAGTCTGAAAAAAGTATAACTTGCAAGAAATGCTTGGAATTATTTGTAATTTCTTGATTCTGTGCCATCGGAAACTTATTTTACTTTACGTATATAAAATTAAAATTGCTTTCTCATCAAGCTTTTATTGGCATGTATTCACATGTATTTTATGACAAGTCTATTTGGGAAAAAAAAAATGGGAAACAGGAATTAGCAACTTAGGGATCGTTTACAAAGTATGTTTGCTAAAATGACAAAATTTTAACCTTTGTAACACTGAAAGGGGGGGAAATCTTAAAAGAGGAAATCTTTTCACATAAAAAGGACCCACAACCACTTTTGCATAGACCGAGGTGCATAATTAAAAAAATTTAGGCCAACGTTTGGTATTTGATATCCACCACCCGATTTAACCGTTCATTTTGTCACAGTTTCGAAATATCCATCTTCCCCTCCCTGTCAAGTGAACGTATTTTCTGAATGATCCCTTAATTGAGGTTAGTAATGAATATAAGACTACAACAGATTTCTCAACAACCTTCATTGTCTTTTGTACGAGTATTTTATCAGGTAGAAATCTACTTGGAAAAAAAAATAGGAAAACAAGAGATTAGCAACTTGATTAATATTAATAATGAAATATTTGAAAAGATAACAAATTTGAATGTAAATTCAGGCATTGCCTGTTGTTTGCGACATAAACATGAATTCGTACCTTATATGATATTATATTATGTGCAAATGAGATTTCATCTTGTTGCAAAACTTTGAGACAAGACCTGTCCTCCAGAAGGAAGCGTAACAATAATAGAAAACGAGCAAAATTGGTTTAAATGTATTTTTTTTGCATGTGAAAAATAAACAATGTTTGAAGAATAAATGGATGATTTCATTATATGATATACGAGTCTCCAAAGAAATGTATTTAACACCCAACACTGTGAAAAGTTTAAAATAATAACCTAAAAATATTTCTCCCAAAGTTGTATTTTTAAAATGTTTGATTTCAATTTGCTTTTTGTTCAATGTCCAATATATTAAATTTATGTTACAGTTGTGTCACTGAATATTACTTTTATATTAAACTTACGTTAAAAGCGATTTAGGTTAAATGTGCTCCAAAAATATTTTTTAATTTGTTAGTATAGAATTTTCCTTCCTTCCTTGGAAAGATTATTAAAGCGGGTTTCACAAATTCCTTGCGACGTGCGGATCTGGGCGCAGCACAGCATCCGCCTGGAATGCCGCACCACAAACAGTTTCACAAATAATTCGAGTTGAGCGGTTGGGCGCCACACGTCATCCGCAGAGCTTGCGAACAAAGTTCGGCGTGTTGAACCTGGGTGGCCGTGGCAGCAGTGGCTCAGCCATTCAGAAAAACTAAATTACATGTAAATTCTGGGAAGGCAATGTACCATGCACAGACAAAGAATTAGAGTTAGGGGCAGTTTGAACATGCACGTTGGCCGACTTCATTTCAGTCGAGAATAGAATAAACACGGCAAGCGGGCGTTAATGGCGGACAAGCAAGGAATTCATGTCATGATTTGTATGACGTCATAACCACCGACCAATCGGATTGCAGCAGCAAATGCAGACACTTGCTGTGCCGCATTTTTTCGTGACGTCACCAACTATTTGCCACTTTTGGAAGCGGATCCACGAGATTTGCAGTGCCGCCGCCGCTAGCTTTTTATTTGTGAAACCCGCTTTATCCCAATATTATCCCAATATTAGGCATACCATTTTTAAATGGGCTCGGGTAAAAAATTTTGTGATAATTTCTTAAATTCTATAACGAATTTGTGCTTTGAAATAGCTAAAAACCGAAGAAAAAAACAACAGGAATTCAACCTGTTTAATGATTTATTTCGATCAATTTCGATCAAGGCATCCTCACACGAGTGGACAGTGTAACTCGGGAGTTTTTCTACTTTCTTTTCTATTACTATGCTTTATGCCAAGGAGCACTGTCATATTGATACAGAAAAAGCCCATACCCGAACTGTTCCCACAATGTTGGTAGGCACAGTTGTCCAAAATGTCTAGATAAGCAACAGCATTCATTGTTCCTTTAACAAAAACGAACTGGCCCAGTCAGAACCATAAAAAAGAGTCCTAAACAATGATGTCACCTCCTCCAAACTTCACAATGGGCATCACACACTCATGTAGGAAACGTTCTCCAGGCATCTGCCAAACCCAACTTGGGTTTATCTGATTGCCATAGTGTGTACAGTGATTCATCAGTCCATAGGATACCCTCTCATTGTTCCATGCTCCAGTTTCTATGACTTTTACACCACTAAACATCGCCTGGAATTGATGTCAATGATAAAAGGCTTTGTGAGCAGCAGCACGACCGTGGGAACCCCTGGGAATGGAGTTTTTGACGAATGGCGATTGGGCTAGCAACACAGGAAGTAGAACTTCTGAACTCTGTAGCAATTATTTCAGCAGAAGATCTTCGATTGCTCCAGGTCACACGTGTAAGCACTCGACAATCTCTGTCCGTCAATTTCTGGAGTCTTCCACTTCAAATCACATTACCTATAATTGTACGAGGTATTTGTAGAATGATGGAAATCTCACGAACTGAGTTTTTGTAAAATTCGCTGTGCTCTTTGGAACGACCCATATCTTAATAATACAAAGCAGATATGTGTCTGAAGGTGTGTGATGTTATATTTAATTTACATGTCTTGTCATGCAACATTTGGCACATTCCATGAGTTATGAAGAGTGTCCCTAAACTTTTGATCACAGTGTATAATGCTCATTTATTTTGAATACAATAAAGTGGGTGCATATATGAGGAGCCCAGAACCGGCGTAAGCGACAAAATCATTGGAAATTGTAAAGCTATCTTTTTTTTCTCTCTATTGAGTGCCATGGAAAAAGAAAATCGAACTTATTCCCAGTTTTAATAAGGTCCGAACCAATGTTCCATTTAAGTAGTGTGAGCATGCGCTAGGGCACAGATTTCAGGCTCGTAGCACACAGATTTGTAGCTCAGCACACACTAAGAGCCCACTAGCACAGTTTAGACGGAACATTGGTCCGAACTAGTGTATATCTTCATCTTTTGAAGCATTGAATCAACTCTTTAACCTTTATTTTCTCAAAAAGTGCTTCTTGTCACTTACGCACCTCCGGTTCCGAGCTCCTCATATTGCATATTATGAATGGGAATTTTTTTGAAAATTAAGTAATAATTTTAAAGTGCATTATGCACAGATGTGTATTATAAACTAAAAATTACGGTAATTTGATTGTGCCAATTTGATTGTCCCGTAAAATGTTTCAACTGCAGATAAAATCCATAAAAAAATACTGACCAGTCTATGGGAAAATCCATAAATTTAACAGATAATGTGTAAAATTTGGCAAGTTTAATAGAGGCCCTTTTTTAATAAAGAAATTGTCTTTATTAAAAAAAATAGTATCACATGAGTATTCCAATGATTGTAAAATAGCTGAATTGAGGCATCTAGTGGGATGCTTCAATGCTCAGGTCAAGAATGTTGGGGAGCACAACCTTTTAGAGATGACATGGTTGAAGATCTCAATCAGTTCCATGGACATATTGGACGTGTGACAGGTCACTGAAAATAAATCTCTATCAGTTCCACATAATCTAATTGCTGCAAGAATTTGTCAAAAAAAAACAGCAATATATGAAGCTATCCATTGTCTTATTGAAGAAACTCAATCCAGTGATTCTAAACCGGATGTGGCACAAGGATAATAATAATTTACACACCATTCAACTCAGCAAGGCCCATGGATTAATATGTCTTAATTTTGATCGATTATGCGCAAGAACTGCAGAATTATTAGAAAATTCATTGGATCTGTTCACTAAGCTAATAATTGAGCCTTAAAAATGAAATGATGTTGTTTTTTTTTTTCTTCCTTCACCAAATTCAGTAAATTTAATAAATTAAAAAAAACAAAAAACAGTCAAGTTAGCCTTAGCTGATATTTCTGTGAGTGCATTGCTTTATTCAGTAGCAATCATGGCTCAGATTCACCAGAGACATTGGAGAGAGGCATATCATTCATGGATACCAAAGCAATCAGTTATCCATTTGGTCAGAAAGATAAGTTGCCAAAATAAACTACAAAAGTTACTAATATAAAAGCAATTATATTTGTACCTCATAGACAAAATAATGTAATAACTCAGAATTTTAAGGAGACAATTTAAATATGCTCCCTCCAATATTACAACAGTGTTTATAAAGCAAACTTAATTTAGCATTACACTTAAAATTTCATGAAATTCTTAAACATTAGAAAAAACCTATTTTACAGTAATTAACAGTATAGTATTAAACATTTAACAGAATCAGAAGCAACAAAATTTCTTTGATTGGCACCAAATTTCCCATAATAAGAATAAATCTCTAGAATAAAACAACTAAAACTAAACTAGAAATTTTTATTTATATCAAAGAAATTTAAAGTTTACAATAACGGTATTCCTTATCTTCACCAATGGTGACTGAAATTCGAACCTGGTGCTGCCAATGTGATTCATAGATGCATCCTGTAGTTGTACATTCGGTAAATTGCAAAACATAAAAAAATCAGGTGCAATATATAATTTGGCACCAAAATTTTTGGAACACCAGAAAAGTTTTGAGTTTAATCCAAAAACAGGACGTTTTCCTCAATTTCCAGACCTTAGGAAATTTTAATTTCTCGCTTGTATTATAAAGCAATTTAAAACTTTATATTTAGAAAACTTAACTTTTCTCCTTGTCAGTCCAAAGTCCAACATGATGCAACCAATGCAATTGTAAATGTGCATTTGGCAAATCAATTTTTAAAAGAGCTAATTCTGAATGTTAATTAATTGCCTAGCTGCTGAACATTATAACAAATCAGATGCAATATATATATGAGCATCAAAACTGGGAAGATCACGGGGAATCACTAGGAAGATCACTGGGAAACTTATGGTAGGTTAAATTCGGATACGGGATCATTTTCCAAGATTTCTGGATCATCGAACTTTTTGAATCATCAAATGGCAGATTAAAGAATTTCTGCAAGTTGTTACAATTATAAATGTGAATTGTCTCCATAATGATACCTGCATTTGTCGAATTCTTCCTGTAGACATGAGTACATTCGTTCTGTGGCAAGACTAGTGCTGTTCCTTTGACAGTAAAATAGCATTCATTAACACTGGAAAGATTAAATATAAACATTTACAATTGAATACTGAATAATAAGAGAACACTTATTATAATATATGTACTACAAATAGCACAATGTTATGTTGAAATTAAACACACTGAATTACATGAACAATACTCAAATATCAACTAAGGGAACTATCCAAACCAGTATCTCACGGTTTCACTCCACTGTCTTTGTACAGCTATATGCACTCAAATTTTTTCGTTTTCGCACTTTATTTTGAAAGAAACAAAATGTTATGATTTTCTCTCTCTCTCTCTTTTTTTTTTTTTTATTAATGCAAGCATCAATATTAGCTTTAGGTGAGTAACATACAGAGTGTCCCAAATTGATGTATACACTCTTTGAAACGTTATAGCTCAGCAAGAAAATGAGGGAAATAAAAGGTTTGTTGTGTATGATCCAGACGGCACTGGAAAAGCATAACAACACGTTCATTGTTGTTCATTTGTTAATAAACCAAAATGGTGGTGAGGCTTTCATTCGATGAACGAAGTGGGTACTGAAGTGTTATTGGAAAGTGGAAAATGTTGTTGAGGTTCAATGACGTTGGAGGGTTGAATTTGGTGCACCACCACCACCAAGGGTAACAATAACAAAACTCCGAGACAAGTTTGAAGCCGAAGGAACGGTGAAAGATGTGTTGAAAGGTTGGTGCAGAAGAAAGAGAAATTCCACAGATATCAAGAGTGTTGATCAAGGTTTTTGCACGATCCCCAAAGAAGAGATAATGCTCTAGTGAAATTGGTATTGCCAAATCCAGTGTTCATTCCATCAACGATATTCCATTAACTACAATCTAGTCGGTATGTCGCTCTGTTCGACATCGGTGTTGGGAGTTTACTGTGGCAGAAGGTGGACATTTTGAACATGTACGGGCTTAAAGAAGTTTAAGGAATAAAATACAAGAAACCATATATTTCTATCTCATTTCATTGGCGAGTTATAATGTTTCAAAGAGTGTATACATCAATTTGGGACACACTGTATTTCAATTTGGTGTGAAACTGAGATAGAGGTACAGACGTTGCCTTGTAAGATAAAATATTTTATATGCAGAATCCAATTTATAAATTGCTTTCTGCATAAATATTGCACAATGAAGCAATATATAAATAATTTTAAACAGTACTTTTATAGTAAGCATAATAGGGACTATCATAAAATATGTATGCAATAATGGGTTGGGGGATATGGCATATTGTAAGCAAATCTCAATAGTTACTGCAAATTGTTAAATGTTTATATAAAGAATGATGTGATAAGATCAGGAGCAGCATACTTCCCAACAGTTTTACCTCTGCCATTAAGAATGCAGCAAAACCAAAAGAGGATTTATTATAGTACAAGCAGACACTGGTGATGGCATTTATTATGTAGATTTACTCACCTGTCCCTCTGTACATCTTCACCAAATATTTTCTCCAGTCCCATATGATCAATTTTCTTCAATACACAACAAATTGGAAAACAGAACATATAAAGCATATGGTTTTTATGACGTTTCTAAGAAAATTTACTAATCTTTTGAAAACCAGCAAAACCGTTGTGACTGCAGTCAGTGTAGATTTGTGGATTGTGGGGGTGAGACGCAGTCATAAACGCCCAATTAGAAGATTATTGTCAATAATTCTTAAGCATGAGAATTGGTTTCGATTTTTTTAGTATATGGAGCACAACGGGGTAGCGTTCGCGAGAAATGGAGGGGGGTGTAGTATGCGACAGGCGCTCCTTTTATTTTTTTTATGCGTTCGTTATTTCGTGTTTTATTATGCGAAGTGCTGAATTGTGACACTAAACTTAAGCATGCTTATTTAGTATAACATTGCTAATTGCTTACATAGTGTGATCTTAAGAGCATTGTTATGTGATAAACATGGTTGTCAAAGTCGGAAACAATGAGAATCCTTGTCATTGTGATGTCGTTATATTCAGAAGTTTCTAGGAAATAGTAACAATCTATGTGTATTGTGTTGTGTTTTTTTTATTGTTATTATCTGAAGGAAGATCGCTGAAGAAAGATGTTGTGAAAAACAACAGACGCTACAACAGCGACGGCATTTTTTAGAACTCCACCATAACGAGAAAATAAAGAAATGTACCTTTTTTATCGGGCATGTGACTGAAGCTAGCTGTGTAATTATATTAAAACTATATGTTTGTTCATGAGTTTTACAGCTAGATTGATTTCTACAATTCACCAAGAATTTTGCGTATAACATGGTTTCAAGTTAATAGCCGCGATGATGTATGATTCTTGGAACAGCGAAATATACAGTGGTTGTTATTGGATGCATTAACACCTAAGTTAAGAAATCAGCATTCTTCTGAAGTGGCATCTGTTTGGTGAGACCGTTCTGATACTTTCTTTTAGAAATAAGTGCGGTGTTTTTTTGTTATTTTTTTCCCTGGAAGTGAGGAAGCTCGAACGTGCAGTGCAGTGCATATCAGCAAGCGATTTTTCGCTTAATATTGATAGTAACTGGCCGACGGAGCCGTATTTAAAAAAAGACGTGATCGTGACTATTAGTTCCATAAGACTTGTTATGGCATTTAAAGTGAACATTTTAAGCATGTATAAATTAAAATGAGCTGTGTAAACTTAAGGGGATTATTATTAATTTTATCAGTGTATGCTTTCTGCCATTCTGGCTACCAAGGCACGCCTCGTTTTAGTGAAGGTGGAGTATAAGTGTTGATTTACAGTGCTCAGTAGTAGCGCGTGGAGCGATATTGGCGTCAAGCTTGACAGTATTTAAGGGAGTAAAGGGTTACTGCCTCCCTCCCTTAGCTTTGGCATTTCGGAGGCTGCACAATTGACATGTAGCCGACGTTTTTTTGCAAGCGAAAATTAAAAAGGGGGGCACGACGCGTTCAAGGCTCTCCCGCGTTATACCAGGTGGTTCATTGTGTAGTGCTGGAAAGTAGCGCGATGGCAGAAAGCATAGTCGAAGATTCTTGCGCAAGCGCAAGACATGGTTTTGATTGTAGTAAAGTAAGACCCGGTGTTTAGAATTTAACTGTAATTAATAGTTGTTGTACACAGATTGGTATATTGAAGAGTTGTACCCATAGGTGGGTAGGAATTAGTCATGGGGACCTTGTTAGTTTAAAAGGGATATAAGTAACATTTTGGGAAGGCGCGATATTGTTGATTGCGAATACTGATATTCTGTTAATAATAATTTTTCTAGGGGTTATGATTTATTGTCTATTTAATATACTGAGGTGTATTAATCTTACTTTAGAATAAATAAGAGTTTTTTGTTGCAATTCATGTGTCCCTTGCTTGATTATTATCGCTTTTCACAAGTCCCGAACCCTCGTACCCCATCGCGTCGGAGCTGGTAGTGACCTGGGTCGTTCAGTCGGCCCCTCCCACACGTGTGGGCGTGCTCACCGTACAGTATTTGAAAGGCGACGATTCATACATTTGATAATTAATCAGAATATAATTAAGAATTGTAAGAAAGATTGTGGGAAGTGGTGTTACACTTTTTTCGACTTCAAGCCTGAAACTTGTCGTTGAAGAACATCTCGCTGCCTCTTTCATTGTGTCGAACAGACCATAGTTACTAGGTGCAAGTATAAAGCAGTATGGTATACAAGGGTACAAAATTCCCTTTCACAGACCCTGGTTTTGTGATTTAACTGCATTGTCACATACTGCTACTGTGAATCTCAGTCATGATTCAAAGAAATCATAATAACCATTATTGGCCATGATTATCTGTTTCCACCGTTTGTTGATTTAACCATGCATATGACTGAGCAGCAGTATGTTACCTGGTAGCAAGAAGATAGTATAGTGCAACACACACATGCACGCAAACACTGTGACGGACCTTTCTTAATTCTAGATCTCCACAGATGTTTAGGTTCAGTTCTGCAGCAGTTTAAATAATTCTGCCCGCAAAAGAGCAATGGTTTAACATTGGCAAAGGTTAAGAATTTCGCCGAAACGAAATTAAAATATTTTCCTTTATTACAGATTGAGCTCAAAAATACAAGAAGAGGCTTAATAGTCCTGGCTTTAGGTTTGAAATAAAGAAAAGTGAATCTTTAATTGCAAAAAAAAAAAAAAAAAAATTTAGATTTTTGTTAAAGTAGGTCCAAATTTTAAGGAAAACACACTGAGAAAGGGTTTCATTATTTTTAATATAGTTTGGGGAAGCCAATCCCAGAGGTGCACCCAAGAGAGGGCCAAGCCCAAGGGACTCAAATGCAAGGGAGGGAAAGTTACGCACTCATGGGAGTATTGATGTTTGGGTGTAGGAATTTCCTTACTATGTGATAGGTGTTTAGAATTGTGGCTTTCTGTAAGGTTTTGTATAAGTGTGGGTTTAAATTTAGTGTTGACAGGCTTTTGTGTAGCGAGTGTGGAATAACCCCAGTGGCAGAAAGAACGATAGGAACAATGTGTACTCCGTTAACTCCCCAAAGGCATTTTATTTTTTGTGCAAGATCTGTATATTTAGTGATTTTGTCAGTGTATGTCTTTTGTAACTTGTGTGTGTGTTGTGGATGGAGATATCAATTATGTAGATCACTTTTGCTTATTTACTGATGTAATGTCTGGTCTGTTATGAGGGATAGTTTTGTCGGTGCTTATAGCTCTGTCAATGTATAGTTTACATGTGGTGTTCTCTAAGACAATGTCTGAGATATACACTGCTCAAAAAAATTAGGGGATATTGCAAGATGGGTATGAAGCAGCTACAAACAGAAGCTTTTGACGTTTGTTTATTGAAGAACAACATTAAATGAGCAAATTACACTTGAAATTAACTGATTTGGTTATGCAAATGAGATGCAAAACTTTCTTTTCTTTGACTGGTGAAAATGCACTGTATAAAGCCTGACAGTTCTGGAGTATCTGCACATTCCCTTGATCTTCAGAGTGGACGTTGTGCATTTCCCTAGCTACTGCAATGCCTCAGCAGCATGATTTGCCTGAATACGACTCATGGAGAGCAATAGGACGTCTTGAAGCTGGCCAAACGCAGACAGCAGTAGCAGCAGCTTTAGGAACATCCCAAAGTGTCATTAGCAGGCTGTGGAATCGGTTTCAAGAGACTGGTACAGTACGAAGAAGACGAGGACAAGGTCGCCCATCAGCCACAACAGCACAAGATAATCGCTACTTGTCCTTACTGGCACAAAGGAACAGGCGCAGTAATGCAACAGAGCTGCAAAGAGTGTTCCGTAGTGCCACTGGACGACAGATAAGCACCCAGACCTTAAGGAATCGGCTTCATCGTGTCGGACTGTATGCCAGGAGACCAATGGCTTGCATTCCTTTGTCTGCTGCATACCGTAGAATCCGTAGAAGATGGGCTGAGGAACAGAGTCATTGGACCCTGTGCTCTTCTCGGATGATTCAGTTTGCAGCCTGACAATCATCGTGTCCTGATCTGGCGGGAACAGGGAACACGGGAGAATCCATGATTTGTGCGACATAGAGAGCCCTTTGGTGGTGGTGGCATCATGGTCTGGGCTGGTATCAGCATTGGTGGTCATACGGATCTCCACATCCTCAGAAACGGGACGCTGACTGCTGTGAGATACAGAGATGAAGTCCTGCACCCTATAGTGGTACCATATGCGGGAGCAATTGGAAACAACTTCATTTTCATGGATGATAATGCAAGACCCCACCGTGCGCATCTTGTTGATAACATGCTTCAGGAAGCAGGCTTCGAACGTATGGACTGGCCTCCACGTTCTCCTGACCTGAATCCTATAGAACATGCATGGGATGCACTAGGACGACGAACCGTTCAATGCCTCCCACAACTCTTCTTGAGCTGGAACATACCCTAGAACAAGAATGGCAGAGGATTCCACAAGAACTCCTGGACAATCTGATCCTTTCCATGCCACATCGCTGTCAGTGTGTTCTGGCAGTGTTGGGTGACCATACACCCTACTGAAGAGTTACTGTGTGTCACTCCTATCGATTCTGATCTGTTTCTGCTGACCCCTACAAGCACAGCATTTGCTACACAATTACGAGGATTGCTTTTGCATCTCATTTGCATAACCAAATCAGTTAATTTCAAGTGTAATTTGCTCATTTGATGTTGTTCTTCAATAAACAAACGTCAAAAGCTTCTGTTTGTAGCTGCTTCATACCCATCTTGCAATATCCCCTAATTTTTTTGAGCAGTGTATTTATAGTATGGATTGTGGATATCCCTAAGCTTGTGTAGCTTAGCTAAATGTTGATGTATGATGTTGTCTACCTGGTTATCTCTGTAAATAATCTATCTATGTGAGTATTTTGTAACTGGATATGACGTATTGGATGGTTTCCTCTGTGATATGGCATTTCCTGCAAGACCTATCAGTCGAATCTTTGATAATGTTTTCTATAGCTTTTAGTGTTAATAATCTGGTCTTGTATGGCAATCATGGTTCCTTCAGTTTCCCTAAAGAGACTCCCTTCACTCAAACAAAAGTTCGACGCTTTTTTTTGTCAAAGTGTGGCTTGTTGAGGTCAGAAGATTATCTACCGTGGAGCCATGATAATCCATTGCTTTCCAAGCCATTTGCTTTCCATGATTGAAATTTAGTGCAAGTTGTAGGAATGTTATGGACATTCTGCATGCTATTCAGATTCGAAGGTGTGTATTTTGTATCAGCCATGCAGACTGCTTTGTGTAATGGTGATGTGTGTTTAGAGTAAAAGATTCTCTGAATGGCTGAGTCTATTTGTGGTATAGATCTAAAAAATAATAATAACAATAGTAAAATTAACATGTAATAAACAAAACATATATAAGTTATGTAATATATTCAAACGGAGACAAATTTTTAATTGAAACATGAAATTTAAGTATTTTATAGATAGTTTGTAGCATCAAAATTTATTTTTCAGTTGTTATTTAATTGCTAGACAGTGAAGTGTTCAACAAGGCCTGATGACGAGCACGAAAACTTTTGCCAAGTTTTTGTCTCTCTAACACCTAGACGCAACTATTATAATTTTGGTTCATATTTTTTAATTTATTTGCAACTTGCAAACACGAGAAAGTGATGTTAGAACAATTCCACGATAAAAAGAATGTAAAAGTTAATCTAGATTTTTTCCTAAAACTAATCATCAATAATTGAGAGTTTTGTTGTTTTTTTTTCATCTTTTGCAATAGATGTCAAATTTTAATTTTGTATAAATATAAAATGTGTACAGACTGCTAAATATAAACTCTTGTTATTCGCTGTATTAGTTTCCCTTTTTGCTGTAAAGGTGAAAAAATCAGATTCTCGAACTTGCTATCAGCTGATCAAGTAATCACATTTATTATGAAAATTAAATGTTAACGTGCTTCTTTCTTTTAGCCTCCATTATCTAATTAATATACAAATAAAAGCTTGGTAGGCTAACCTGCATTAGCCATCTTTACATTTCTTTTTAATACGCTGAGAAGTATCGTAAATTGTACTTCTGCTAATTCAATCGTTGGGAAAAACATGGCCGATGGCCCGAGTTGTCGCCACTCTCCTTACAGGCACCCTAGTGTAGTCCACATGGAAGCGACATCTCTCGAGTGCTGGAGGATACAAACTGATGTTTGGTGCAGTACCACTAAATGTTGCCAGAGTGTCGAATGCAACATGGCGCAGCCCACTGGAGAATTAGAGGTGCAAGCTGGGATAAGATTCCTGCATTTGAAGAGGAACAACACCAAACAAATCCATGAGGTGTCACTTTTTGACAATGCCCCATCAAACGAGACAGTCGCCATTTGGTGTCGACTTTTCCAGTGCGGCCAGACAAGTGTGGCAAACGAATCTCGGAGTAGGCACCCTTCCATCTGTGATGAGCCACAAATTGCAAATCAAGTGGAGACGATAATCCTCTCAGACCGCCGTTATCACCCATCAAGTCAAAGGGACCAGAGTTTTCCACAACAACGTGCCAGCACATTCTACACACAAGACCATGCGAGACGCAGTGAAGATGGGGTTCAAAATACTGCCCCATCCTTTGTATTCACCCGACCTGGCCCCAAGTGACTTCCTCTTCCCTCGTCTGAAAAGCTTGCTTCCTGAACAGTATTTCCAAGATGACGACAAGGTCTTCTTCAAGGTGGAACAGTTCCTCAACAGCCAAAAGGAGGATTTCTATAAAAGCAAGGGCACTGAGATAACAAGGCCTGTTCACTAAAACCTCATAAATTGTTACATCATTATCAAAGGCCCAAAGGGCTTATTACTGGTAAAAAACCAATTAACAATGGCCCAATATAGAATACTCGTTACGAAAAAACATAAAATTTGATATACCTTAAATTTTCAATAATTATGGAAAACGAGAAAGACAATTCTATATCCCAGATCGATTTAATAATATACATGTACCAGAATGGATAATAATATACATGTACCAGTTAACATCCTTTAATTTGATTAAATCAAGTTTTATATATTGGAAAAACGCAAAAAATAATTTGAATGTAATGTAAACTCAGATTTCAATATAAGAACATTCATGAAAAATTTTTCATTATATACCAATGTTATTAAATATTTATGTATTATTATTATTTAATTTTTACTAAATAAAAATTTCCTATATATGAAATAGAAAAAAAACTCAATTAAATCTAGTTTTTTCTACACTGCTTTGCAATGAAATTGCCCCACCAACAAGGAGTTATCCGACCTTATCCATATTTAGTGGGGGGGGGGGGGGGTGTCGTCTACCTCTGACTAGTAAACGATTAGATGCATGCTCACGGGTTGATACAGGGTGTCCGGGTGCCTGTACAGGCTCATCAGTTGACACATGTGCGAGATGTTCCATGCAATAGGGAGGAAGCAACTACCTCGTGAACGTACAGTACTGTAATCCGCATAACGGTCTCAATGCCGCAACGACGACAACGAACAACCGTTCACGCAATTAACGGACTTTGAACGAGGTCGGATTATTGACCTCTCCGAGGCTGGATGGTCAACCAGACGGATTGCTGTCCGTGTGTCGCGGGATGCTGGTAGGCCGATGTTGGAAGCAATGACGAGAGGAAGGCACACACGCCAGAAGCCCAGGCTCTGGGGCCCAGAGAAGCAGTCAGCTCGTACCGATAGGCGGATACTGCGAACAGCGCTAGCGGACAGAACCATCACCCTGCGGCAACTGCGCGACAACATCACTATTCCCTGTACTGCTCCAGTGTCAATATCGACAATAGCACACCGGTTACACGTCACGATAATGTCTGCCAGGTGTCCATTGTTGCGTCTTCCTTTGACACCTGAGCACCGCGCGATACAACTGCAATGGTGTCGAGAACGAGTGGGCTGGCGAATGGAATGGCATCCAGTGGTCTTCAGCGACGATTCCCGCTTTTGTTTGGACACCGACGACATACGCAGACGGGTGTGGCGCAGACCATTGATACGTGCCAATGAACAATGCATCCGGTATCGCCATCGTGGACCAACACCCGGGATCATAGGGATAGGGAAGACTATACACACACGAGCGGCTTCTTTGCTTGACTGACAGCAACAAACAATCGCTCTTTTTAAAAAGGCTAGACCCTTTGCCTTTGTTGCTCACCAAAATTTTGAGGCGGTAATATACAGGGCTTTAGTCAATTCACATGCGCTATCATATGGTCATGGTGGCATCCAACTTCAATTCGATAGTTTACTTCTGAGACCCTGTCAATCGCTCGAAAAGGTCCTAAAAATTTCGCTGCGAACTTTCTCTTTCGTCCCCCCATTCGTAGTAACCAAACTTGGCTACCAATCTCAATGCGTCGTATTTGCTTCAGTCTATTAGGACACTCTAAATTGCGCATCCGTTTTTCTCTATCCCTTGCACAAATCTCATGTCGAACTTGGGATAATCTTGTAACCAACTCGGAACGATATTGGGCCATAATTCCCCAATCATCTTCCTCAGGTTGCTGCTCCTCAAATTCCGACTTCCATTCTCGGGACATCATCGGATCGAACCCATAGAGTAGGAATGCCGGGACTTCACCTACGGTCTCATGACAGTGGGTTTGCAAAGAAAATGGGGTGAAGTTCAGCACCTGTTCCCACTCCTCGGGGTGATTATCGCACAACGCTCGAATAGCCTCGCAGAGAGATTTATTGCACCGCTCTGCAATGCCATTTGAGGTTGGCCGATAGGCAGTGGTAAATTTATGCCAAACCCCTAAGTCCACGCATACTCTGGCAAACACCTCTGCTGTAAAATTGGCCCCCTGGTCACTAATGAGCTGCTGTGGAACACCGTACCTGCATACCACCAACTGGATGAATGCATTCACTACGGTGGCAGCAGATTGCTCAGACAACGAGATTGCCTCCGGGAAACGGGTTAGTACATCTGTTAGTACTAAAATGTACCAACTACCCGTCCTGGAGCATTCCACTGGATCTACGATGTCCATCACCACCTTCTGGAAGGGATAAACAGCACTCACGACAGGCTGCCAAGGTGCACGAGTAAAGTTTTTCTGTGTGTGCTGGCAAACAATGCATGCTTTGATGTGCTTGGTCACATAACGTGCTAGTTCCTTCCAGATGTATCCCTTACGAACACTATGGATCGTCGCGCTGATACCCCGATGCCTGCCCAATGCACTATCATGGGATTGTTTCAATATCTCTCCCCGCAATGAGTCCGGAGCCCATATTTTACCCCTGGCCCCCGGGTGCTTCTCAGGCTTCCCCATAATCAGCCAGTCCTCCATAAAACAAATTCCACCGTTCCAGCATACAACACACCCTTTCTCGATCTGCAACCTAATCTGTTGCCCTGCCATGTCCTGCTCCTGGATGTGTTTAATTTCCTCGAGCCATTCTTTGTTGCCCCCTGTAACAACTACATTGTCATACTGCCGCGACAACAAATCCGCCACCACACTGTGCTTTCCCGACAGATGTGGAACGTCAGCTGTTACTCTTCTAGCTGCAATGACCAGCGCAACAGCCGCTGATTAGTGTCTCTCATTTGATTGATGAACACAGGCGGCTGATGGTCCGAAATCACAAGCGTCGGAAAACCCAGTATAAAGTGGCGAAAATGCGTCACAGCTCGTACGATTGCTAAAGCCTCTTTCTCGATCATCGCGTAGTTTAACTGGGCCCCTTTTAACTTTTGACTGAAAAAGGCAATTAGGTGCATTGCTCCCTCCACCTCTTGTTGGAGAACAGCACCAATTGCACGTTCAGATGCATCAGTCACCAATACAAATTGCAAGCTATAATCAGGCGAGCGGAGCACCAGGGCAGCCGATAGCGTTTGTTTTACCTGCTCCAATGCCCGTTGGCATTCTGGACTCCAATAAAATTTGGCCCCCTTTTTTGTAAAATTTGTGATGGGTGTTAATGTGTCCGACAGGTTTCGTTAAGAACGGCCGATAAAAATTCAATGAACCCACTATACCACGCACTTCTCTTACATTGCAAGGCTCCCTTAACCGCTGCAATGCCGCCACATTCCCCGGGTCAGGTCTAGATACATCAGCCGAAATCAAGTGCCCAAGGTAATGCACTTTGGGCAGACAGAATTGGCACTTAGAGGATTTAATTAGTAGGCTCCTCTCACGAAACTGGCCGAACACCCACCTGAGGACCTCCAGGTGCTCTTCGAAGGTTTTAGTTGACACTAAAATGTCGTCCAGGAATATATGGACCTCCCCCCAATCTTCTCTTGTAAGATGGTCACGATATATTGTTGGAATATGTGGGAGGAGTTCTTCCCTCCCTGAGGCAGTCTCGTCAGTTGAAACTTTCCCAGGGAGAATGTAAGGCAAAGCATCCGTCAGTGACTCGACAACGGGATTTGAAAATATCCGTTGTTCAAATCAAGCACCGAAAAGAACCTCTGCCCCGCAACTCCTCCAAGGTATCCTGTATCACTGGGGCTGGGAAATCCACTGGACTGGTGCGCAGGTTCACCTGTCGCAGGTCCAAGGTCAATCTGAACTCCCCATTCTTCTTGGGGACCACATGGACAGGTGAATTCCAAAAGCTTAAACTGGCTTCTATTATGCCCGCTTGTTCAAGCTCTAATAATTTTGCCTTGTACACTTCCCGGTACACGTAAGGAACTTTATACTAGCGCACGAATACCGGGTGCGTTTTCTCCACCTCATATTCCGCCTGGAAATTCTTCACCCCCTGTAGACCAGTCACATCATTCCTGAACAACTCTCTGAATTCGTAAACCACACAGCGTATCGCACTCGCCTCCTCGGCATCCAACCCCCCAAAATCAAGGCCCTTAATAGGGGCACACACATCCATCACCCCCTCCGTGCAGACCCCATTGCTCCACCATACAAATCATCTGCATCCGTGACGTCACCATAAGGAAATACAGCCCCCATCATTCTGACAACCACAACACAACCAACACCAGCTCCTTGGCCACCCCAAGTCCGTGAAATCCGGACTAGCAAGTCCCTGTTCGGGTGCCAAAATGTTCCCTGTGGCGCATGGGTGGGGGTGCCACAGAAGGACCCACAAACATAGAACACCCACGCGCGGTAGGAACGAGTTGTTTCAGACTCGCGAGGGGAGGTGTTGCTTGGGCAAGGAACAGATATGGTGTACAAATCAAACAAACATTTAATTTTATATTAAATTTGCACAATACATCATAAATATAAAATCTGGGGGGCCCCAAAGTAAATTCCAAAATCAACAATACAATAAATCATATACATTAAATCGGCAAGTTACTGCACTACAACTGTCAGCTTACACAGATTCTTTATTTGATCTCACTCACACTCCGATGCTACCATGCAATCACTGGCACATAGCTGTTTAAACAGAGTGAAATCGACCATGCTTCACAAGCACATAAACACAACACTACGACGGCTGACAACTGCCATGACTACAAACGGATGCCTGAGCCAAAGGCTGTATAGGTGCCACAAGAAGGCGTCACGCTCCCCTTTATTTGTGCCCCAACCTTTGGAGGTTTCTAGCAAACCAGCACCTCAGGATGGGGGGGGGGGAGCCATAACCCCCGATGGAACAAACTTAATGCACCCCCTACACATCTCTCAGGACTGCACCAGCAGGACACACTAGTTGTCAACGCTACACTAGGGAGAAAGGCAGAATCACACAATCTGATTCAATCCACTTACTGTAGCACTCAGGAAACAGCCTCATGTGCCTAGCTCTGCCTTACAAATTCCCAAGCATACGGCCGGGTAGCATCATGGGACAATTGAGTGAGTAATACCACTTTGAACAACAGGACCTGTTTGAAGGGATAGGTGAGCATTATTAGAAAGCTCTTTACCGTTGAACATCAAACGATGTAGCTCATATATCGTTCTGAAACGCGGTGATGCTTTTAACCGAGTTCATCTCACAAAAACAAACAATTACGCATCCACAGCTGTACAATAACCTGCAGAGGTGGCAACAAACATTGGACAGGCTGCTAAAGCTTCACTAATCTGTTCGGTTTTATATTTGGGCCAGGCTGCTTTAAACACACTGTTTTCAGGGGAAAAGATAGAAGAGAAGGAGTGATCTCACCAGTCAGCACAAACTCTCAGGGCCGTGTTCTTACCTTGGACGTTCTTTTTTTTTTCCGAATCCAGAGAACAGAAGAACATCGAAACGCAACATTCATTTCGCAGTGTTCAAAGAGGTCGCGTCCCCAGCAATCTGAAACGTTCATACGTTTTACAGGACGAGATTATTCGTTATTGAAACCCATAATACATGTAATTAGCCGCAAAACAGCTAGAACACCCGTTTTTCCTTCAGAAAAATAAAAAATTCACACCAGTTTTTCCTTCATCACGGGGGGGAGAGAAGACGAGATGATACACATGCGAGCGGCTTCTCTGCTCGACTCGCAGCAACAAACGATCGCTCTTTTTAACAAAAGGCAAGACCCATATCCTTTGTTGCTCACTAAAATTTTGGGAAAAGCCGCAACAACAAATGCTCGGAGGCAGTTCAGCCGCACCCATTGTTACAGCATCCCATTATTTCCAAATTAACACAGTTCACTTAAAAATTATGACAATAAATAATATCCAATGACACATATCACAATACAAAAGCAAAACACATACACTCACTCGAGGACCCACAATTCATTCCAAAACAAACAAACAACAGCAGCAAAACATGAATAGCTAATTAAAATAAAGACAAGTCTCACATAATTTACAGACCAACACAAAACATACACTGACACCTGTCACAACTCATTCCGATAACTCCTTGTGGGTGGGGCAATTTCATTGCAAAGCAGTGTATTGGAATGTTTATGTAATTGAGATGAATGTGAAGTGATTGTATATTTGGATGTGTATAATATTGATGAAAAAAGTTTTCCTTCTTATATCGACTTTTGAAAGTTATTGTAGATTATTGTACATTTACGATATTATTTCGTAAAATAATTGGTTTGTTTATAGGCCCTTATTTTTCCATACAAGCCCTGATGGGGCTTCGGAATATTGGGATACTATATTTAATTGTGAATATTTATTTGAAAGGATTTTTAATTTGTCCTTTTAAATCTGACGATTGTGTTATAGTGTATAGTGTAACTAACTTACTCATTTGTAATTTATTGCTTTTGTATATGAGCACTTGTATTCCTGCGCCCACTAGGATCTAACTCGTCGGTCTCTGACCATACTGATCCTTGTTGGGTGCTTATGTACTTACTACCATAATTAAATAAATAAATAATTAAATAAATTTAAAAAATTATCATCTTGCGCTTTAAATTTAAATCGTAAATCGTACGTGCAATACAGTACTATAAAATTTGAACTAATTCTATGATATTTAATTTTAAACAGAAGGGAAAACTTAAAGAATTGCATTAAAATGGAGCTATTTTAGTCACGTGAAATGGAACTATTTTATTCGCGTAATGTTATGAAGGATGCAAAGAAGACATTCAGTGTAACGCTTGTATTGTAATAATGTTAAACTAATTTAAATATCTGAAAACAAGAATCATTAAAAAAATAAAATCTTTGTCATGTCCAATTTATTTACTGAAATTATGCACTCAGACTACTATTTACAGCGGCAAAGACTTAACAGCAAAAAATACAACCTCCGTTTTTAATCATGATTTCCGGTAAGGCTAAAGCATTACTGTTACACTTCAGATCATTTCACAATCCTAACTGTACATTTAAAACACTAATATTGCCATAATTAAGGATAAAATATTAAAAAGGTATATTCTCGGTTACTATTACATTTCTTCCCTCACATTCTCTTGACATGGAGACCAAATGTATCCACTGGATTCGATGTCTCCTTCTCAGAGATCAATGAGTCACATGAATGCATCTGAAGTGTTCCATCTAATGTATGCTTTGGTTCAGTTTTCTCGTTTGTTTTCACAATGTGTTCGACGACATCACAGATTATGAGGAAATTAGAATACCACACATAGCAATTATATTTATTCACACTTGTTTTTTTTTTTGCGGTAAATTATAAAACAGACAGTAAAGGAAATTTTAACAATACTTATTTTAGCATTTTGAAATAGTCTTATGAAAATAAATGTTTATTGTATATAATGTTTACAAAAAAAAAAAAAGTTTCTTCTTTGTGACCTGTCCCCATTTTTGAATTGAAAAATCTGGTCCCCTTACTAATATGTGCGTATGTGAAAACACACAAAAATCACCTTTGTATAATTTCCTTTTCCTCAACCCCCAGAAGTAATCAGTTTTCCTGAATAGGAGGTATCGCGATATGCAGCTTCCTTACAATGCTTAAGCTCTGGACATGTGCAATACAAATTTTTTCTCCTTCCTTTGGGCAGTGTGTCTCTTCGTATTAAATCCAAATACAGTTTTCTTTTTCTACGTTCAGAAGTTGGCGGGAATGGATTGAAGTTGACGTTTCATCCATGGCGTTGATGCTGCAAAGCTCTTGCTTTGGACATTGTTATTGTGTAACAATGCAACTGCTTGGTTTGTTTCTTGTTGCCATAGTGCAACTGAGTCCTTGTTGCCTTTCTTGTTATTCCTTTGCCGAATAGTCAGAATTGCTTTTTCTGCCATTTAGTCTCTACATCTTCTTGATATACCAGTTCTACTTGCAAGACAGTATCCGCTATGTTGGTCAACTGAGACCTCACTCTCGCACCACTTTAAGAGTTGCCTAAATTTAGCTCATATATCTTCCCGCTCCGCATATATCCGCATTCTATTCTTCAAGAGCTGCTTGCCATATCTCTGCATATCTACTCGCATCAACCCTCGCAGATAGCGTAAAGCTCGTTAAGGATAAGTTGCTTGGCTTTACGCTATCCGCACCCACCACATATTAATACCACACATTTTCGTATTTCGAGCCGGATCCCCGCTTCGTCCGAGCCGTATCACTCGGATCCCCACTTTGTCCGCATCGGATACCAGTTTTATCTGGATACCCGTTGCATCTGGATTTTTCGCCGCCTTGCAAACTGGATATTTTGCCCACCTTGTGAACCGGATTGCTCACTTTACCCGCATCACGTATTTTCTCCTGCTGGCCATTATGGAAATGACTCTTACTAAAACGAAGGGGACTATCGCTATGCTTATGCATGAACTGCAAGAAGTTAACGATATTCTATACACTAGAAGTCATTAGATACAAGTAACCTCAACGAGAAGAAGAACTTTCTCGCTGCTGCAGCAGCAACTATCAAAGAGCTACAAGGTAAAATCGATACCTTATTAGATACACATAACGTCTACGGCTATCAGCAAAGGAGGATTTCATTCATGACTACTCAGAGCTGTCAATTATGCATGAGCAAGTTGGACGCATTCTGCGAGTTCAGTCTCGCTTCATCGCTCTAAATTCGTAATAGATCCTGCCTCATTTAGTGCGAAACCAGAAGACAGCAGCTACAGAACTGTCTTCAGTTAACAATTGTACTATGGACCTGACATCTGGAAGTTTTCGCAATCAGACTATTTCCTCCAGGGGCCTCGCTTTCGAAGAGCGATTTCGATTTAAAGAATGCTGGCAACACCGCTCTAAAACCAACTATTCCATCCGCATTCTCTATCTTGGGGAGTAGTGGCAATATTAAGCTAATTCAAAGCAACATTCAGACTAAATCTATTTCTTCTATGAAATCGTCTGTTGCTGCCAACTGCAATTCAGTTCAAAATCCTTTACAAAATGATGAATCATTGAATGTACACGAGTGCTTCTATGTCGGATAATCCAAAAATCGCCATCCTCGCAGCAATTACAACAACAAACATTAGTGAATTGAACGCCATCTCAGCAAAATGTGCATCAGACATCCCTGCGCTGGGCGCCATCTCAACAACAAATGCATCATCAGTCGCTCCTGAACCAAACTACATCTCAGCAACAGATACAACAGAAGCTGCCACTGAATTGGGCTCCATTGCAATCGCAGATGCAAGCCAGCCAGTGTTCACTGCAATCGCAGATGCAAGCCAGCCAGTGTCCATTGCAATTGTAGATGCAAGCCAGCCTGTGTCCACTGTAATCGCAGATGCAAGACAGCCAGTCCACCACAATCGCAGATGCAAGCCAGCCAGTGTCCACTGTAATAGCAGATGCAAGCCAGCCAGTGTCCACTGTAATAGCAGATGCAAGCCAGCCAGTGTCCACTGTAATAGCAGATGCAAGCCAGCCAGT
>JAHWFO010023340.1:619411-670077 GCA_023313115.1 Rhysida immarginata
CCCCCCCCCCCCTCCGGCAATTAATCGAGACCGTCATATATTTAAGACCAAGTGTTAAGGGCTATTCCAGCTATTCGTTATCTCAAATGGCGTGATTTTGACGCATTTGAGAAACAAAACCAACAAATGCCACCAACTTCTCACATAAATGCTCAGGATCTTTCTGTGCTGCAGTATTACCGAAGGCGATTTGAAATATTATTCTTAGTCTTCGCCGGAATTTATGCGATTAATTGACTTCATAAATAATCAATAACCAATCAGACCTGGCTTTTATTAGACACCCGGCGTTTAATTGCTATTTTTAAAATACCGCACAGCCTTTAATCGAGACCAGCATTTATTTAAATACCCGGCCTTTATTCAAGATTTTACGGTATTATAATATTATTCGCCACTTCATATAAAGATAGTCCTGGCTTGCGAACAAGGAGCCACGCTTTAACCTATGCTCATAGCAAAGAACGTAAAAGGAAAAGAAGGAAAGCTCTACTTGATTTAGTGTAAGTAGACTTTAACTCTGCCACAGCCTGGTGGGAGAGTGGTATGCAGAGAAGCTCTCGCTTGTGTCAAAGTGGGCAACAAATGCTTTGCTATATCTGCATTCAGTGAAGTTTTAAAATGCTAAAATTAAATTATTGTTCATTTATTTTCTCATTTATTTATTGAAATGGTTTATTATTTTGAAGGTATAATTATTTTATTCCATAGCATTATTATGCAGTGGGCACCGTTTAATGTGATCACGGTTAATATTATCATTCATTTAATTGTATCGAATCAAGAATTCCTAACTGCCTTAATACGTGAACATGTTAAAATCATCGTTTAATGTGATCACTACTCCGTTTATTGATATCATTTTGAAAGCAAGTCTGAGTTTTTCCCATGTACTTCACCCTTGTTCACTTCCTGATTAAAAATATTCCCGTGTGAAAAAAGGGTTTGGTTTTGATTCTATCGTTCGCATGCGCTGTCCAATGACAGCAACGCACAATTCAAGAAGATGAAAGTGATGGAAGGCTGAAATACCCCCAACAAATGCTCAAATGAGAGAAGCTCTACGAATTTTACAGGTAGGTGTAAGACATAGATCAAATGACTTTACAGAGCAATATGAATATGAAAAATTCATTAATGACCTCCACAAAAATTGTACTAAACAAATGAACATAGATTTTCTACACCAAAATTAAAAGATTCTTTATTAAAGTACATGTACATGAACTTACATTACAATGAAAGTACAATGTACTTTGAACTTTTTATCTATTGTACTACACAATCATAAGAAACACATGCAATAACAATAATAGACACTATAATTTTGAATTTCTTTTCTTCTGCTGCATCTTTATTCAATTTTGGCTATTGTTATCAGTCGGTTATTGTTATCACTTTGGCTTGGTCCCAAAGTGATCACATTAAGCGGCGCCACTGTGTAATGAAATCTTGGTTTGTTTGTTTTTTTTTTAATTCTGTCAATATATTTTACCAAGAAAACAAACGCTTGTTTTAATATGACTTTTATTCACTTACTTTTTAAAAGTGATTTAAAAGCACATACCACAAAAAATTACAGTGTGCAAAAGATGTTGAACATAATTATGTGATAAAAAAAAAAAAAAAAAAGGGCATAAATATGGTTATAAAATTTTTTAACCATTGGAAAATTAAAATCCAATAAACTTTTATCACCAACTAAAATGTTCTTACAGTCAATGCATTCATTTTTTCAAAAAATTTTTTGGATTATTAATGCATGGCTGTAAATGTACTATGCGAGAGTATCGATGTTAGCCAATGTATGATAATGAAAAAGTAGCAACCATCGAATTTTCGATGTTTTTGCACCATCGATGTTTCATTTCGATTTTCTTAAACCCTTCTGAATTCATTATCTATTGATATTGA
This sequence comes from Rhysida immarginata, assembly GCA_023313115.1. Classification (NCBI taxonomy): domain Eukaryota; kingdom Metazoa; phylum Arthropoda; class Chilopoda; order Scolopendromorpha; family Scolopendridae; genus Rhysida; species Rhysida immarginata. The sequence goes on from JAHWFO010023340.1 coordinate 621,326, forward strand.
ACAGCGGTTTATGTTAATGTATTAATGTATTGTAATGAAAGAACACGTAAATATACTGGGACATTTATTATTTCCAAACAATGTATGGACTTAGAAATTAGAAAAAGTTGATGTTTTACTGCTTAACAATTATGTTTGGTTATGATTAAGCTATGACCCATAATATCGATGTTAGTTTTTCTGACATTGCCTATCAAAATTCTACCGTTTATTAAGACAAAAAAATTATCACTGTGAATTGCTTGACTTTTAAAAGCAAATTATCTGTATCTGTCGGTTTTGTAAGACTTTCACAGTGCAACATCCACATGATCTCTTCTTGTGTTCGTCTGATCATGTGGTTCTGCAGGGCTTGGTAATGGCTTCTGGGGATAGCAATGGCAGTGGAAGTTCTTAAAAAAGTTAATTTCTGCATAATTTCTGACGCTGATAAACCATTTTGAACGGTAATATTAAAAATAATTGTTTAAAATTAAAGGATGTGATCATTTTTACATGTTTATTAAAGAAAACTGCTGATCTTGTGCTTAGGCTTAAAAACAGAGTTTTAACAGCTGCTCTTCTATCAGGAGGAAGGGGTGAGGAGACAAAATATTTTTCCAAATCCCAGATTATGATTATAAGACGACCCCCATCTTTTGACACCTTATTTTCGCGAAAAAAAACTCCTCTTATATTCAGGGCTATGCATATTGTGTGGAAATTTCATGTGAATTTCACCAGGACTGAAAGCAAATTTCATTAGTTTGAGGCAGTTTGGAAGTTGGCATTTTTGGGAGAAGTTATTTTCATATTAGCTTTTGGCGACGAGAAATTCAAATAAAAAGTGAATTAATATATTGTATAATGAACTGGACACTGCATATGCTGAATGTACACTATCCTATCAAAAGTCATGGACAATCCTGATTGAATGAAAATGAGACATTCCTTTGCAATTTCACTGTTGGCATTCTTCCTAGCAGTACATAACAGAGTATGCTGTTATGAGATGATGCTTGCTTGAATGTTGTAATAATGTCTCAAAGAAAAGAGCTTTCAGGCTTCCAAAGAGGTACAATTGTTGGGTGCAGGCAAAACTGTTAGAGAGACGTCAACCCTCCTAAACATTTCGAAACTGACCGTTCACAACGTCATTCAGGCATGGAAAGAGAAAGGCACCACAAGTGTTCTGTCAAGGACTGGAAGACCCAAGATCATGTCGGCCAGAGACCAAAGTGTCTTCGTAAAGTGATCACTGCAAACAGTCACACATCGCTTGATGGACTGACAAGATCGTTCATAGAGTCAACGGGAACAACTGTGAGCACCCTGACTGTTTTTATGACAGAGCGGCATCCCACAAACCTCACATCAGCACCACCAAAGCAGTGAGGAGATTGCAATGGTGCAAAGAGCGACGACATTGGACTCTGTATCAATGGCGAATTGCTGAATGAGTACACCATCTGGCAATCGGATGGACGGGTTTGGGTATGGTGAACGTTATCTGCCAAGCTATGTTGTGCCCATGGTGAAGTTCGGCAGAGGGTCGGTGATGGTGTGGGGTGCTTTTCATATTATGGGTTGGGTGCAATTGTTTCTGTGGACAGACATCTAAATGCAGAGCATTACCAAGACATTCTGGACAACACAGCACTCCCATCTTTTTGGCAGCAGTTTGGCAATGGCCCTTTTCTGTTTCAGCACGATAACGCACCTTGCCATAAAGCAAGGGCTGTAGGCACATGGTTTGATAAAAAGGGGGTTCGAGAACTTGACTGGCCTGCCCAGAGTCCCGATCTGAACCCCATCGAACATCCGTGGGACATGTTGGAACGTCGATTGTGCGCTTGTGCGGAACGCCCGAAATCAGTGACCGAATTCTCCAAGACACTTATGGCAGAATGGCGAAAATTACCTGTCGAAACATATCAAAAAATTGGACATTATGCCCCAGAGAGTAGAAGCTGTGATAGCAGCAACAGGTGGACAAACAAGATACTAAATTGAGTGTTTCTATTAAAGTGATGGTGTCCCATGACTTTTGATAGGGTAGTGTAATTTCGTCTGAATTTCATCAGGACAGAATGCAACTAACCACCCACCCCCCTAGCCACCATCAGTCGTTGCAAGGCTAATATTATCCTTTTGTATAATACGATCCCACAAATTTAGGTGCTTTTTTAGGCCAAAATTATTCGCATTATAGTAGAGGATTTACGGTAAGCCTTGCGAGAATCTGTAGGAACAACTGGATCGACACGTCAGGCAGCGAGACACTCCACCCGGTAATCTTCATTAGTTACGTGATGATCTGCTGTTCGCATTGGCACAGATTCCTATTGCGACCTTCCAAGTACTTATAGAGTGCATTCCCCATTGCCTAGCTGCTGTTTTGGCTGCAAAAGGAGGCTATTTGGGTGATTAGGTAGGTGGTCATAATTCAGCAACTCGACCCTGTATATGCTCTAAAAAAAAGTCAAAATATGCGCTAAAAAATGTACCAAAAATTTACTTTCACGTGTTGCTTTCATTGTCACATATATGAAAATGGGCGATAAAAACAAATTAAACCATAGCAAAAATTAAAATCAAACCTTTTCCAAATATTCTACAGCAAAGATCTCTCTCCAACAAAGCGGAGTGGTTTTAATAAATGGAGTGGCTCTTGTAAGCAGAGTGTACATTTATCTGGCTCCTCTTGGATCACAGTGGCCCAATCAATGAAAGCATTTACTGTAACTCCTCTACTATAATGCAAATTTTTTTGGCCTAAAAAAGCACCTAAATTTGCTGGGTCGTTTTATACAAGAGGATAAATATCAGCCCTCCAACGACGACTGCTGCTGGAGGAGGTTTTGTCCGGAGGGGATTTTGTCTTGATGAAATTATCGTATAATATACATTAATTATATTGCACATACAGTGTCCAGTTCATTATACAATAAATTAATTTACTTTTTATTCGAATTTCTTGTTGCCAACTTCTAATACAAAAATAACTCCTCCCAAAGATCGCTACTTCCAAATAGGCCTACTTTAAAATTGCCTCGAACCAAAGCCTACAAGAAAGCTTATGCAGTCAAGTTATGAAAAATGTTAAACTGAATAAAGATATTGCTTTTTTATTAAGAAAATTGATGTACTGTTATGTTTTTTTGTCGATGTGCGAGTGAGAAAGCTTTCCCTATCAATGTAGGGCTATAAACTTCCAAACTGCCTCGACGAAGTGGAGGCAGTTGCTTTTGTCGAAGTTGCTTTCTGTGCTGATCACATTCACAAAAATTTACCGTGTATTATACATTAATTACATTGCATATTCAGTGTCCAGTTCATTATACAATAAATTAATTCACTTTTTATTCGAATTTCTCATCGCCAACATCTAATACAAAAATAACTCCTCCCAAAGATCGCTACTTCCAAATAGAGACCATCAATATTGATGGTCTCTGCTTCCAACTACTGTCTTGATGAAATTCTCAACAAATATATCGTGTGATATAGATTAATTATACAGCATATACAGTGTCCAGTTCAGTATACAATAAATTATTTCACGTTTTATTTGAATTTCTTGTCACCAACATCAAAAATAACTTCTCCCAAAGATCTCTACTTTCAAATAGGCCTACTTTCAAACTGCTTTGAATCAAAGCCTACAAGAAAGCTTATGCAGTCAAGTTATGAAGAATTTTAAAACTGAATAAAGTTTACTTGATTTTTCATTAGGAAATGTTCTGTTCTGTGGGGTTTGTTTGTTTTGTTGTTTTTTTTTGTTTTTTTATTATTATTATAATTATTATTATTATTGTCGATGTGTGAGTGAGAAATGTAGGCCTATAAAAATCCAAACTGCCTCGACGAAGTTCCCTTCTGTGCTGATGATATTCACACGAATTTATCATGTATTATACATTAATTACATTGCATTGACACTTCCAGTTCATTATACAATAAATTAATTCACTTTTTATTCGAATTTCTCATCGCCAACAGCTACCATAATATGAAACTAACTTCTTCCAAAGATCGTTAGGCCCTATACTGTACTTGCAAACTGCCTCAAACCAAAGCCTACAAGAAAGCTTATGCAGTGAAAATATTAAACTGAATAAAGATTACTTGTTTTTTTTAATAAGAAAATTGATATAAAGTTGATGTGTGAGTGGGAAAGCTTTCCCTATCAATGTAAGGATATAAACTTCCAATGGTTTTAATGGGGCAAATGTCCCAAAAATGAATTGAATTTTGGTGAATTTAAACTTTATACAATTTTGAACAAAGACAAGAAAGTTCACTTAAATGCATTTTTACATTTCCACATTTTTAAGATCCAGATTATTTAAAAATAAAGATTTTTTTTCTGTATATTTTTGCACATTTTATTTCTCGCGAGGACTCAAAAATGGAGATCGCATTATACAAGAGGATAGCATTTTTGCTGGTCTTTTTGGGCCAAAAAAGTGGAGTCGCATTATATAAGGGGCTGCATTATAGTAGAGGATTTACGGTATATTGTTTTCTTTTTAAGTAACATACTTAATTGGTTGTTAAATTAACTTTAAATATGCCTTAATAAGCAAAAATACCCAAAATATGCAAACATATGCACCAACACTCGGAATATGCAAAAATATGCGCTAAAGCCCGAAATATGCATTTATATGCACAATAAAACTTAGGCTAAGAGTTCCAGAGGGTGCTAGCAGTGCATAAAACATCATTTAAATGAGTTACTAGCTTTGGTAAAAAATATACACTATATGCAAAATCTGAACCCTACTTATAATACAGCGTTACCCCTTATCCAAATTCTTTGGGGCTAGCTATGTTTTGGTTTTTGGATTATTCGGATTTCAAAAAGAAAGCTGCTCCCCATCCCCCTACAAATTGGCAATTTTGGCACCGCATTCTGTAGTAAAATGCTGCATAGATACACCAAGATCAAGTTAGTGCAATAATTTCACTTCTGCATAATAATGCAAAAGTAATATGCTTCCTGTTCTTTTTCTTGCTGTTACCCATCTGCAATTCTATATGATATTTGCACATAATGTCAAATTAAAAAGCACGAAAAAAAACTGCAAATAAGTACTGTAACAGCAAATGCATGTCCATTCTGTATAAGTGCCGAGTCATTTAACACGGGAAGCGTAACGATATTGCCAGCTCCTTGTGGCTGCATTCATGCATTCACAAAAATCCACCAGCTCAGATGGCCATGATTTTACAAACATTTATTGGCAAGCAGCTTTCAAATTTCTCAATAAACAAGTTTACTTATTAAGCAGAGAGGGTACAATAAAAAATCAAAAGTAGGAATGCAACTGACTGATATCTTGTAGAAAAGCAACTAAACACCTAGGGCTTGCAAAATTTTTATTTATACTATAAGAAATTTTACCCTAATCTAGGAATGCAAGATCGATAGTTGACTACTGATAAACCAACGGGCAATTTCATCAATGTATATCGTTATTTGAAAGTATCGATAAATAGCATATCGATAGGTCACTTAGTCGGTATTCCAACTACAGACACTTCACGTTTTTACACATCTATTTCTGGCCTTGGCTGCATGCTGCTGATGACAAAGTTGGATGCAGTGAAATAATGTGGCTATGCAGTGTAATAATAAAAAATTATGTACAACAAAAATAATATTACATCAAAAAAACATAAATAACCATCTGTGTGTTCATAAGAGACATAGGAGTTCTCTTTTTATTACACTACAAAGAAATAATTAATCATCCTTAAAGAAGCATAATATTCCCAAACCTTAGCAGCATTGCTGGACTATTCTTTTTAAAAACTTATATTCAATAAACAATGATAAAGTATGATTAAAATTAGAAATAGTTTTTGAATTTACCCTCTGGTAAATCAAAAAGTGAAACCCTCTAATCCACAAGGAGGAAAAAGGAAATACCAGATTTGTATTTTGGGTACCAGGTAACCATCTTTGGTAGCAAAAAACAAAAGAAAAAAGAAAACTCTGGTAAATAAATTGAAATATTCATATTTCTCACCTGCGTTGGAGAGCATTTTCATTGGCTTTTCCATCCTCTTCTTGAGTATCCACTCCATCTGCTTCCTGTGCCAAATTAAAAAAAAACATATATTCAAGTCATTGAATAAAGATATACTTAAAAATAAAAGGTAAAATCATTTTAGGAATTACTTGATGATAAAATAATGGATATTTCATATTTATCTTTTCATTCACAAAAACTGAATGACAATTTTTAATGAGGTTAGAAAGAAAATAAACAAATCCTTCATTCTGAAGAAATGTAAAAAAAAGATAAACTTTAAATAACTAATACCATATTACCCAAACAGAAGCAGAGGTTTTTTCCAAAATCTGACTAGTAAAAAGTGATCTGTTTAAATTCACCTCGACAGATTTAAAAAAAATTTTTTTTTGACTGGTGCACCCCTCCATTCTTTTTAAAATTACCAATTAATTAGTCCTCCATGAATTGATTCATTGGATTCCTGATGCAGATTAACACATTCAAAAACATAGATTCCTGGTTAATGAATAAAATGTTTCAAATAAAATATTGGTAATGTTTAAAATTAAGAAAATCAAGTAGATTTAAATAAACTTATATACGAGGTGCATTCAAGTTCTAAGGCCTCCGATTTTTTTTCTCCGGATTGGAAAGAGATAGAAACATGCGCATTGTTTTAAAATGAGGCCGCGTTCATTGTCAATACATCCCAGAGATGGCAGCACCGTATGGCAGATGGAATTTTACCGCCAGCGGCGAGAATGAGAACTGTTTTAGATACTTAAAATGGCGACGTTTTCCTTACTTGAACAGCGTGCAATCATTCGTTTTCTGAATTTGCGTGGTGTGAAACCAATTGAAATTCATCGACAGTTGAAGGAGACATGTGGTGATGGAGTTATGGATGTGTCGAAAGTGCGTTCTTGGGTGCGACAGTTTAATGAAGGCAGAACATCGTGTGACAACAAACCGAAACAACCTCGGGCTCGCACAAGCCAGTCTGACGACATGATCGAGAAAGTGGAGAGAATTGTTTTGGGGGATCGCCGAATGACTGTTGAACAGATCGCCTCCAGAGTTGGCATTTGTGTGGGTTCTGTGCACACAATCCTGCATGACGACCTGAAAATGCGAAAAGTGTCATCCAGGTGGGTGCCACGAATGCTGACGGACGACCACAAGGCTGCCCGTGTGGCATGTTGCCAAGCAATGTTGATGAGCAACGACAGCATGAATGGGACTTTCTTTTCGTCGGTTGTGACAATGGATGAGACGTGGATACCATTTTTCAATCCAGAAACAAAGCGCCAGTCAGCTCAATGGAAGCACACAGATTCACCGCCACCAAAAAAATTTCGGGTAACTGCCAGTGCTGAAAAAATGATGGTGTCCATGTTCTGGGACAGCGAGGGCGTAATCCTTACCCATTGCGTTCCAAAGGGCACCACGGTAACAGGTGCATCCTACGAAAATGTTTTGAAGAACAAATTCCTTCCTGCACTGCAACAAAAACATCCGGGAAGGGCTGCGCGTGTGCTGTTTCACCAAGACAACGCACCCGCACATCGAGCTAATGTTACGCAACAGTTTCTTCGTGATAACAACTTTCAAGTGATTCCTCATGCTCCCTACTCACCTGATCTGGCTCCTAGTGACTTTTGGCTTTTTCCAACAATGAAAGACACTCTCCGTGGCCGCACATTCACCAGCCGTGCTGCTATTGCCTCAGCGATTTTCCAGTGGTCAAAACAGACTCCTAAAGAAGCCTTCGCCGCTGCCATGGAATCATGGCGTCAGCGTTGTGAAAAATGTGTACGTCTGCAGGGCGATTACGTCGAGAAGTAACGCCAGTTTCATCGATTTCGGGTGAGTAGTTAATTAGAAAAAAAATCGGAGGCCTTAGAACTTGAATGCACCTCGTACAATGGGAAAAAATAGAGGTTTGTTTAAATTTGAGAATTTTTCCTATCATTTGTATAAAATCAGCGACGGTGGACGTTGTCACAACAAAGAAAAAATCTAACAATGGGTTATTTCCTGATTATACAAACGGGTGGGTTCGCTTCTAGTGTGTATATATATAATTCTAGTGTATATATATAATTCTAGTGGGTAAATACGCTAGTTTAATCACATGGATACTCTTTTAAGAGAAACATTCAAGAAACATTATAAACTACAGTGGAGTGACAATAAGAAAGAAATAAAATCTAAATACAATACGTGACATTGAAAATGTAACACCATGAATGGGCAGAGAAACATGCATTAATCAACATCTATTCGTTTTATGTTTTTAAGAAAACGGGTTTTATGTTTTTTTATTGCCTTAAGAATTCTGTTTTAAATATAAAGAAGAAGTACAGGATGCATAAGGTATTTGAGGACACACCTTCGTTTGGCTACTGCTGCACTATAATAAATTATATGTCCTTTCCGTTTCCGGAAAGCAAAATGGCGGACCATCAAGTAACACAAATCATGAAGAGACATGCAATAACCGTGGCAATAAAGGCAGAGCATAGCGATTTAGAGATATCACGATTTCTAAAGATCGCAAGATCATTCGTCCACAAAGTGCGGAAGGAAATGGAAATTGAGGATGGCAATGTTGCACCAGTAGCAAAGCGTAAAAACCATGCCTCACGCTCTGACATCATCAGAACACCTGAATTTATTCACAAGTGCAGCAGGTCATCGATGACAATCCCAGAACATCCATGAGGTCACTTGCCAAAGATCTTCATGTGTCGGAAGGAACAATCAGAAATGTCGTCCGTGAAAACATCAGATATCACTCGTATGTTATGCGAAGAGGTAAGTTTATGTCGGACAAAACACGGGAAAACCGCCTACTCAGATAGAAAAGGCTCTTAAACAAGCTGAAAAATCCGTGTGAAACTGATTTGCTGTGGATATGGCCTTCTAACTCCCCTGACCTGAATCCGTTGGACTATTACGTATGGAGCATTGTGGAGAGAGAGGTCAATGAGCACCCCATAACACCAAAGATGAATTGAAAGCTGCCATTGTTCGAGTAATGACCAATATGAACCATGACCATTTGATTCGCGCATCTCGACGGTTTCGATCTCGCATTGAAGCGGTTATAGAAGCTGAAAGCAGATTCATTGAATAGCCATATAACAAGAAGGTTTCTTGTGTATGTTCATGATATGTTTCGATAATAAAGTTATTATCTCGACTTATATGTCTGTTTTCTTTCTTGACGTGAATCTGTCCTCAAATACCTTACGCACCCTATAGTATAGGTTTACAAGTAGTTGGCTATACAATGGTTTAACATTTTAACGTTGTTTTGAAAAGAAATTCATTCTAATATTCTAATATTTTCTCGAAATAATACGTTCACCCATCAAAATAACTCCGTTTCTGTAGCATATGCATTGCTGGGAGTAAGCGCATTATGTACATATTGACAAAGCAAATCCATATAGGCAAAAACCTCAATTTTAGGAAACTGGACCTTAATGTGTTTTACCATAAAAAGTGCAGGGTTGACTCAGCTCACAGAGATATGTAAACGATGCAAATTGTGCAGGTTTCCCTCGCATTTTGAATGCAATATAAGGTTAGGAATTTGCATAATTGTCAATACTTCTGCTACTATGCCTTGTGCAGAAATCTTCTTCCAATTTATTTCTGGTTGCTGAGGAAACATTTAGTTGCAGAGAATGCCAGGATGTCGTCAACCAAGGCAATTCCAGCAGACAAGCGATTGCACGAGGGGTATGGTGATCGGACTCAGAAGAGCAGGTTGGTCGTTTCGTCGAATTGCAGCAGACTACAGTGCATGCACAGTGCATCGGCTGTGGTGAAGATGGATGGAACAAAGGAATGTGGCACGTTTGAAAGGTTCTGGTGCGGCCCCAGCGACTTCAGCACTTGTGGACAGACGTATCCACCAGCAAGCTTTGGCGAACCCCCAGGCTACTTCCATCGACCTCTTGCACAATGTTTAGGACACCCTAGATGCTGCCATATCATCCAGGATCATTATTCGTCGATTGGTCGTCGGCAGTCTGCACTCATATTGTCCTTTAAGAAGATTGCCATAGACCCCACGTCACAGATGCCTTCATTTGCAATGGTGTCAAGAAAGAGCCACGTGGACAGTGGAATGGTGAAGGGTGGTGTTCTCAGACAAGTCACACTTCTGTTTCAGCAATGACAGTCGCCGCTTTCGACAGCAATGCTGAGTCATTGAAGGTTTCAGTGCAACTTCGCTACACGAGGATTCTCGGTCCACAGCAAAACGCAGAAAGATCGAACAATTGAGAATTATGAACTGTAGTAAGAGGTTGGCGCCGACATGGTGACAGTTCCAATCCGGCCGCAACTGTGGAACGGCACACAGCGCAACAACGCGGCATCATGGTTTGGGGTACAATCTCCTACAACAATAGGTCACCTCTGGTCCGTATTGATGGCACTCTGATGTCCCAACGATATGTGAATGAGGTGCTGCATCCGGTGACACTACCCTTCCTTCAGCAAGTGCCCAATGCCATTTACCAGCAGGATAACACCCAACTGCACACGACTTGCATCAGCCAACATGCCCTGCAAGGTACCCAGGTGCTTCCCTAGCCAGCAGTCTCCCCTGATCTCAGTCCAATCGAACATGTCTGATTACAGGTTGACAGGGCAAATGGTTGACAGGGAATGGACAACCATCCTTCAGGAAACAATCCGGATGCTCATTAACTCTACCTAGATGTATCGCTGCCCACGGTGGTCCTACAAACCTACTGATCAGTTTATCATATTGTAATAAAAATCACATCCTTGGTAGCCATGACGAGCTGTTCATCGCGTTACTCCTTGTGCTTTTTTTTTTTTTATTCTCCGTGTTGACAAGTCGAGCCTTTTGTATTCGTGCGTGGTGGTTTCCTGTGATCGATTTACTGTATAAAAAAAAAAAACAACAATGTCCGCGAGAAGAAGTATTCCTCAATAAGCTTTCACATTTAAATTAGCATTAATAAAATGTTGAGGGATAATACAGATGAACTGTATAAGGCAACGAGATTAAAGTTATTAGAGTGGAAATAACGACACCATGTTTGAAGCTAATTGACAGATGAGGTCAAAACTTGAAATATGAGAATAAGAAAATAAACATTCGGTTTATTACAATCATATTTATCATGGTGCTGTATCCAGGGAATAAATTTAGTCTAAACTTAGCTTTTATTATTAATCTGAGCAACTCAACAAGCTTTAACTATGACAGTTGAGGTCGATGCATGCAAGTTATCACTGCTTCATATAGTCAAATATAAACATATCGATGATCAGTGTATTTCCACTCTACTCTTTCTTCAATCTCATTGGTATAAGGTATAAAGTTTAAAAATCTTAATGCAATCATTTTTCGCAATTTTATCCTGCAAAAATAGTGCCTAAATTCTTGAAAAATGGGATATTTATACTTTAAAAACTATTGAGGGCTGTACCACTAGTTGACGTCTTTCCGTGGCATCACAAGGTAAGGAAGAGGTTAGCCTAGAAGAAAGTAGGAAGCCTTTAGAGTCCTAATGTGCCCCTAATCGCATACAGATTCTGCAATTAGCATTTTGTCTTCATGCCTTAAAAATATAAATGTAGGTCACTGAAATGCATGTACTTTTATTACTAAAGTAAGAATTTAGCTGCATTCATTGCCCCTTTCAGACATTCAGTGCCTCATTGCCTTTGAGCGCACCATGCTGCCCTTTGTTTCTATAGCAATCATTGATCAGGATTTTGGCTTTGTTAGCACTCCTCCATAGCATGCTCATGCATTCTTCCAGTGGAAGCATTCCATGCTAGTGTTTGATTAGGCGGTTAGCAAAGGCAGACTTTTTATCGTTATTTAGCCATGACCGCCTATGCTCTTTGCATCTCTCCTACAATGAGCGTGCTAAATAATGATGACTAATAATAAATACTTATCTCATAATTAAATAATGCCTTCCCATCTCCATGATTACAACCAAAAAATTAATTGCAACAGTACTTGAGAAAGCTTTTGATCATGATTACAGAGTGTGATAAGAAAAGTTTGCTTGACGCCAATATAAACATGGAAAGAAATGGCAAAATCTGGATAAATAGATCAGGAAACATTTTTAAAACATCTGGACTTGAACATTTTTTAAAATGAGCATATGTGTTCAATAGTAATTTCAATCCTTTTATGTTCAGTTTAAAACTTTTAGTGATTTGATTAGAGCAGACTTTAAATAGTGATGTAATTTAGATAACATACATGTTCATAAATTTTTTAATTTGTTATAATCACTTTAAATTTTTCTAAATTATGATGTATAACACTGACTTTTTATATCCCAAAAGAAAATGGAAAATGGCACATACATAAAAGAGTAAAACTTGTTCAGCCCATCAAATATGGACAGGAAAAGGTGCATTACATATTTCTGGCATTCCCTTAGTGGAATCGCAGTTGAAATGAAACCGAAACAAATCTGGTAAATTTTGATTAGTGATATATCGACAGATTGAATACGATATTCCAATTTCCTTGCAAAGATGTGTACTAAAAGATGATCTCATATGTATTGAAATGTACATAAATGCAGATTAAACTTGTAATTTCTTTTTGACAAACTAGAGTCTCTATCTCATCTCTTCTGTTCTTAAATAGAAAGTATCCACAGCCTTGTATGGTTTTATAAAGGTCGTACAAATGAAAACGAAAAAAAGACAACATGTAAGATCGTAAGTGTTTGTTTTCAACAACTGCGAAACCCCACGAGCAAATTGAACAATAGGTTGCAAGTGTTGCATCACGATGAGAAAGAATGATAGCTCTTGCTTCAAAGCTCTGCGAGTGATCGCTTCGTCCAAACAAGCAATCGCAAACAAATGAAAGTCAAATCGCGAAAAAATCAAAAGCAATCGCAAACAGCACGGGGAAGGTGATGTTGACCGTGTTTTTTGATCGCAAAGGCCCGATTTTACTGGACTTTCTTGAAAAAGGCACCACAGTTAACACTGCACGATAAGGGGAAACATTGAAAGCACTGCATACGGCCATCAAATGCAAGTGTCCTGGACTTCTTACAGAAGGAATGCTTCTTCTCAACGACAACGTGCTTCCTCACAGCTCAAAGAACGGTAGACCTCATCAAAAAGTTCAACTGGGAAGCAATGCAGCATCCACATTACAGCTCTGACTTACCCCCTTTTGACTTTCACGTGTTTGGGGATCTCTGAAAGGCCGCAGGTTTCAGTCGGACAATGAAGTGACAACAGAGGTTTTGGAATGGTTCCACGCGCAACCGAAAAATTTCTTCCATAAAGGAATTACACGCCTTGTTACACAGTGGGATAAATGCCTTAACATATTTGGAGAGCACTTTTAAATTCCATGCATACAGTACAAGAAATAATCGACTCTTTAACCACAACAAGTAAATAATAAAAAGAAACATACAACCTAATCCTAGAAGCGCTTTTCGAGGGCAAAGCTCTCATCATTCAGCAGGTAGAAGAAGGGAGTAACACACAAGAAGGACTGATATTTATAAGGAAACTGAACCAATGACAGAAAAAAATTAAACTCGAGAGAAGATATAATTTTCTGTGATTGGCTAATGTGGGCCAGTACTGAATCAGCTGAGATTCGCTGATTGGTCCTTTGTCAAGTTAAGCAAGTTGTCGCTGTTGGCTGATGAGATCTCCATACTTTCAAACACGTCAAAGAGTCGTTTTTGATTTATTGCTTTAACGAGTTTAAGGTTTTGAATGGAGATGTCGTGTCCCGTGTCCAGGGAATGTTTAGCCATGGCTGACTGGTTGCTTCTTCCGTACTTCCGGTGGGCCATATGTTCTTTGAATCGGGTTGTTAAGTTGCGGGCTGTTTGTCCAAAATAAATCTTGGGGCATTGGGAGCACTTGATCATGCAGATTCCTACCTTCTGTAGTGGTGGAATTTTATCTTTCAGATTACCTAGTAATAGTCTAGCCTGGTTAGGGTTGCTGTAGGATAGGGAAAGATTGTGATTACTAAATATTGAGTGTAGACCTTTGATTAATTGGTTGTTGAAGGGTAGTGAAATAGTATTAAGACTTCCTTTTTGTGTGCTCAAGTGTAGTATTGTCCTTAATGAATTTTTTGAACATCCTCTTCTTAAGTTATTTCGTTATGGTGCCTTGATTGTATCCATTTTTGGTGGCCATCCTCCTTATTAAGGTGATTTCTTTATCTCGGGCAGTGTTTCTAAGGGAAGATGTAAGGCTCTATCAACCATTGAAATGCAGGCGGAAAGTTTTTGATTCCACGGGTGGCTGGAATCAGAGGGGATAAAATTGAGATGATTAGAGGGTTTGTGGAAGTATATCTCCATTCAAAACCTTAAAATCGTTAAAGCAATAAATCAAAAATGGCTCCTTGACGCGTTTGAAAGTATGGAGATCTCATCAGCCAACAGCGACAATTTGCTTAACTTACAAGGGGACATTACGACCTCGGAATTTTAGTTTAATACGAGATTTCGTGTAGTTGTACTGTACCTTTAGGATTTTATATACTTAAATATTAAGGCGCACTATTCAGCCAATTTTGAAAAAAGACGGTTTAAAGTTTCGAGCACCATACATAAGGGAAAGTTTTCCTCCTTGATTGTAAGTGATCCGATAGCTCAAACGGCAGCGTGGTTGCTACTCACAAGTCAAAGTGTGAGGTGGCGGGTTCGAATTCCAGTTGTAACAATTTTTTTTTTTTTTTTACCCAAATAATTATTCAATATATTATATTTACAAATTTATATGTGACAACCAACTTTTTCACAAAATTTTCCTTTTCTCAAAATTATTATACTTATAGCTGCCGTCCAAGCTATCGGATCACTTACAATCAAGGAGGAAAACTTTCCCTTATGTATGGTGCTCGAAACTTTAAACAGTCTTTTTTCAAAATTGGCTGAATAGTGCGCCTTAATATTTAAGTATATTAACATCCTAAAGGTTCACTACAACTACACGAAGTCTCGTATTAAACTAAAATTCCGAGGTCGTAATGTCCCCTTGTTAGACAAAGGACCAATCAGCGAATCTCAGCTGATTCTGTACTGGTCCACATTAACCAATCACTGAAAATTACTTCTTCTTTAGAGTTTAATTTTTTCCGTCATTGGTTCGGTTTCCTTATAAATATCAGTCCTTCTTGTCCTCCCTTCTTCTACCTGCTGAATGATGAGAGCTTCGCCCTCGAAAAGCGCTTCTAGGATTAGGTCGTATTTTTCTTTTTATTATTTACTTGTTGTGGTTAAAGAGTCAATTATTTCTTGTACTATACATAACATATCCACATCCATTTCCCGCAATATTTATTTCAGGTTCTTGCAATTAGTGGGTTTTTCTTTTTGTTTTTCCCTGAAATTTATATTTTTATCATGTATACACTTTGGATAAAATAAAAAATTTTCGTTTTCATTTGTACGACCCTTATACTTGTTCTTTATTAAGACTTTGAAATTATTTTCACTGGGATACCTTGCAAAATGAAATGCAGCTCAAAAAAAAAACAAAAAACAAAACACATTGATGAATTGAACAAAATTAATGATTTTGTCCTCTAATATACATTATTATAATTGCCTCTTTAAAAATTCAGATATACTAATGGGGTAACTGTAATATCTATCATTTATTGTATTCATTTAAAGTGAACCTTTAGTCAAAAAATTTTTTTTTTGATATTTTATCATCTAAGTCCGTGTGGAAAAAATTTAATATCTACCTTTATTGATTAACCTTTTCACTGCGTAATTAAATTTAATTTTCATTCCTAAGAAGATGGAATTATCCACTTTTAGCAACATAACAAGAAGGTTTTTAAACCCTGTAGGATGAATCAGATTTGCGCAGGTAAAGGTAAAGAAATTTTGTGTGGATATATCTGCTAATGGGTTAATAAACAGATTGTTAGACAAAAAATTATAGCCAATGGAGGTCACCATTGCAACCCGAATGCACAAAAGAACACTGATATGGCCAGCGCAAAACAAAGTCAACTAGATGAGAATGTGCAGCTGCAGCAGCCGATTCAGCTGTAACAAGGTTGTAAAAAGGGAAGAGCAGAGGGCAGGGAGAAATTGAAGCCAAACCAATGACCATTTACATTCTAGTTTTAAGTAATCATATTCAACGCTCAATGGATTATAAATATTAAGAACTAGCAGAGGTACCCAGCGTTGCCCGGGTTAATTACACTTGTAGGTAAACAGAATAACCTCAAAAAATTAAATTATAACTCCCAATTGGTTAAATAATAACTTAATACAACACAGAGCAAAGGGCCTATCCATTCTAAGAAAAATACGAAAAACAGGAATTCTAGGTGAAATACTGGGATCAGATACTTTTGACAGAAGTTTTTCTTGCTCTTGACGTAGAAGCTCTTGCTCTATTCGAAAAACTCCCGTTGATCAGATGTTTCAAATGCCCGTATAGCTGCAGAGTTTCTCTGACCAATACTTGTTCTTTCTCTTTCCTTTCCAGGCACATAAATTTTTGCCAATCGTGTGGACGTTTGATAGGGAGCTCAAGGGAGACATGCGTGACTCCTTTGCCTCATCAACAGACGCTGCCTTACTAATGTTCTGTCATTGCATCATCATTTTATGCTCATTATTAATAATTCTTGGAAACGAGCGTTCAATTATCGCATTATCAACGTCTCAGTTTCCAACATATATACATTTCCACAGAATATAGTCAAAATATATTTTTATGAAATGTTTGGATCTGATGTGCTAACCCCAGGTGATAACCCCAGGCATGGCTCGGACTGTTTTTATGATTTAAATTTTGCAATATCTTAAAAATAAACTCGTGAAAACACTTAGAATTAATACAATAAAAATTCATAATGAAAATTCTCAAAAAAAAATTTTTTTAAATGCTCACAATGGATGGACCTCTCTATTCATGCTGCTGCTAGCCTAAATAATTTCTTAGTCACGTAATCTTACTTTAGATGTTCCCCTTGATGTTGTTGCAATTCCCACTCTCGATGTCTTGAAGCAAAACCTGGCCATTCATCTCTTTGTGTAGTCTAGTGGTCACCGATTCTTCTATTGACATGCTTACCATTTGCTCAATACAGCACAGAGCTAAAGGACCGCTTCCTCTGTCGTCTTTCTATTCTTTCTCAATAGTCCGCAGTGTCCTCCCCATGAAATTTTATCGGGTGGGTGGAAAGATAAAATAGCCGGGCGGACAAAAATTAAAAACAAATAAATATTATGCAATGGTGTGCAGTTTTTCGTGTATTCAGTCGGGCGGTCACCAAAATTAGCCGGGCGGTGAACCCGTTCAAAAGGGCCTAGGGAAAACCCTGGTCTGCCTAACTTCTGCATTATCTCCAGTTACTGATCATTTCTAAAGATCTTCAAGAAATTGTTAAGTACTAAGAACTCTCATTTCTAAGAAAAGCCTGAATAACAGGAATTCTATGTATTGTTACAAATTGAACCTTATGTATATTGCACAAACTTTGCCTTTCATTGTTGGTCATGAGATATACAGGGTGATTATAATTGAAGTTTAAGTTTCAAAACGCTATAAAAAATAGAACCACTTAGTAGAATGACGTCCAATAGGAACGGAATGTTATTGAAGAAGGGGGAAAGCTTATGGCATAAGAAAAAAAGTAGGTCCAAATTTTAGCAACAGATGGCGCTGTAAGCGTCAGAATTTCGACTACAAATGACAAATGAATCGTAAAACAAAGGCTAAGGTGTAAGTTACACGTTAAACTAACTGTACTGTTCAGCGTGCAAAGCATCCATCAAATCGGTTTTTTTAAATTGCGGGAGACTGGCGCAAAACATATTCAATATGCTGTTCAGCATTCTGTGCAACAAGTTGAAATCGAGAAACAGCATGGTCCTTCAATGAGACACCCATGGCGAACTTCTCGGACGCGAAATGAGGAAAAGCAGTGTACCCGGCGTTTTTATAACAAATGAAATGAGTCGAGCGCATGACAGGTATTTTCATTTACATTTTCTGACGCTTACAGCGCCATCTGCTGCTCAAATTTGGACCTACTTTTTTTTCTTATGTCATAAGCTTTCCCCCTTCTTCAATAACATTCCATTCCAATTGGACGTCATTCTACTAAGTGGTTCTTTTTTTATAGCGTTTTGAAACGTAAACTTTAATTATAATCACCCTGTATATTGTTGGTCCGTGCAGAGTGTTTGTGAATTGCGTGTTGATACCATTGTTGATAAGTATTGTTGCACAAACTTTGCCTTGCATTGTTGGTCATGAGATATTTCTCATTAATATGCCTTTTGCCATAACCATAAATATCGATTTTTTATCAATAGTTATTATTTTTTCTAAATCTGAGGTAGACAGTGACCTTCCTCATGCTTTGAAGGTCAAGTATGCAAAATTTCATCAAGATTGGAATAAAACTAGATTTGCATAAGAAACAAACCAACCCACAAACAAACATCCTTTACATATATAGAAATTATATATAGTTTTTTTTTCTCTGTTTTTGTAAAAATTAATCAATATCACCAACTGGGTAAAGGTTAACAGTAATCTGTTTTATCATTCACATGTTAAGCCTAATGTGATCTAGTTCGGCGATGTATTTAACCTCGTTCCTTTTACCATAATATGTATAAGAAATACAGACATTTCATTTTGAATTTTAAACTTACTTCTTTGTATTTCTGGAGCTGTTCGGAGAGTATTCTCCTTGGTTCAGGTTGCCAATGAACGAAAACCGTCGGTATCGCGTCTGGCTTCAGGAGAAAGAACGGTGGTCTCCGTCGCTTCTTGTGGCCCCTAACAATTCTCCCTTGAAATCTCTCTCATAACAGGATTCAGTAAAAAGATCAGAACATCTGACTATTTCATTTACTGGACAATTTTCCCCTGCTAATATTATGCAACCATTGCTTCAACAGTTGTTGATTTTTTAACGGCAACTATGCCAATTGCAAGTTTTGTTTGTCGTAGACCTATTATTACAGCCATAAGCAATACAGTAAACCATGTTATTCTTAAAGTTGGATCGGCTGCTGCAGCTGCGCATTCTCGTCTAGTTGGCTTTGTTTTGCGCAGGCCATCACAAAATTCCACTGTTCCTTTGCACATTCGGGTTGCAATGGCGGCCTCCATTGGCTATAATTTTTTGTCTAAAAATGCTGCTTATTAATAAATAAAGGTAGATATTAAATTTTTTCCACGTGGACTAGTGTTTGGAGACTTAGATGTATAAAATATCAAAAAAAAATTTTTGACTAAAGGTTCACTTTAATGCAATTTGGTTTAATTGCATGTTCCATTAATAAATAGAGTAATTAATTGCATTAAGCAGAGCTTTCCTGCATCATTCAATTCCACTATAATATAAGGAGCGTTCAAAAAGAAACGAGCCGGGGTCTGGAATGTGCAAGCCGGTGACAGAATGGTGATATCGTTGCGTGTGTAACAACGAGTGGTTCCGACAAGAGTGCGGAATTTCACAACCCGCTGCTAGAGGATGACAGTGGAAGTCACGTGACTATACAAAGGCAGCAGAAGCAAGCGTCAAATGCCCAACGGTCATTCGCGTTGTATAAGCAGTGAATAAGTGAAATGGAGGCGTCAAAAGAAGAGCAAAGAGGTGTTGTTCGTTTTCAGACAGCGGAAGGAGTAGGGGGAACGGACATTCATTGAAAAATGTCACAAGTCTATAGTGAACACTGCATGTCCCTTGCAAGGGTCAAGGCATGGCATAAGCGGTTCAGGGAAGGACGGGTATCGTTAACGATGACATCGTCCAGCTGTTTGATGTCCTCTGAAGGGCAAATGATTCACCTCGGACAACAATGTCAAGCAGTACATGCGGAACTGGTTCACAACGCAACCCCGGGAATTTTACAAGACAGCCTTGTTGGGCAAGTGCCTCAATAGCCAGGGCCAATACTTCTGACATACAGGTACTGGTTTCTGTTCCTAGGCCTCTGGCTCGTTTCTTTTTGAACACTCCTTATATATGGAAAGATAACAAAATGAAAGATATTACATCAATGTCTAAAGAAGAAAAGGATAAGATAGCAGATTGTTAGGAGGGTTTCCATACAAGAATTGTTCTGAATGCATGAATTTCCCTTAAAATAATAGAACTCCTTTTAAAGGGAAAAATTCAACAAAAATGAGAATTTTTTTTTAATTAACCCTTTTGCTGCGTAAAGCAGATATATCCACACAAAATAACGTTATCTCTGCCTACGGAAATGTGATTCACCTCACAGGGTTTAAAAAATGTTTTGTTATGCTGCTTAAAATGGATAATTCCATCTTCTCAAGAATGAAAATAAAATTTAATTACGCAGTGAAAGGATTAAGATACTCATTTTTTTTTTTTTTTAAAGAAAAAAGATTAAAAAAAGTGCAATAATCAATGGGTAAATGTTTTTATCATTTATGTACAGTACAATCGACACATGTAATGCTTACTGAAATGCAGTTGTAATTAAAGCATTAAAAAACGAATGAAATATAACACAAGGTTAGGTGAAGAAATCACAAGTTCTTTCAATATGAAAGTTTAAAATCTTCAAGCTATAGTTTCTGCACATTCAGTTCCCCAAGGCTTTTTAAAAATAGCACACACCTGTTTGCTCATCCACAGATGAAGCAGCATAGAGAACTCTTTGCTCCTTCAAGATCAATCAAAACAGTTATTTAATTTTTATCCAATATCCCTTTCTCCAAACCACCAAATCCTGCTTTCAGCATAAATAAAAATCCAAATTCATGATGTTCATGCTATCCAATATTGCTAGTATTAAAAATAAAAACATATCAAAGGTTTTGGTTAAGTAATAAGGTAGTTTGTTTAACCAGGACCTTTGTTAGGTTTTTATTTTTTAAAATCCAAAGTTTGTATTGTCTAATATAACATACATGTAATATAAATTCATTAAGAAAGAAATTATTGCACATAATATTATTATCATCTCTGTATTATTTAAAAATATAGGGTACATGACAAAACAAATTGCCTATAAATATTTATATACATTGAAGACCTTCAATCTGATTAATCAAATTACTGAGAGAGATATTCAAGATTTAACAAATAATATGGGAAGGAAAAAAAAAACAACTACAAGCTGTTTTTTTCAATTTTTTATAATATTTTTGAGCATGGATTCAAGGATTATTTGCTTATTCTTATCAGGCTTTATTTATTAAGAAAAGAAAATTAAGAAAAGAAATGTTAGGAAAGAAAATAAGTATTAATTTCATTTAATCTCTTCTGAGCTAAATATAAGGCAGTCTCTTTTGGGACTTCCAATTCTTTACATGACTGATAGTTTTGCTTTTCTCTTATTACATTGGTAATGTAGGATTTTCATCTTATTTTCATTTATGACTCAATGAGTGGTTCCCTTAATAGCTGAAAATATCAGGTTGGTTATTCATTGTGAATTTCAGCTTAAAATCATTCTCTAGGGCATAATATTATTATTATTCTCTCAACCCAGAATTAGGGGGCAGGTCTTAGGAATTTGTGACTCTGGAGACCAGCGAATTAGGGGTTCAAATACTGTTGAAGGCATGGATGTTTCTCCCCTTACTAACAAGCTTGGACATCAAACTAAGATAATCCCCTGCTAGACGGAATGGTTATTTAACATCCTGAACACCAAAAAGTAAAAGAAGAACGGGCAAGAAGCTTATCTTGTTTCTAATGATATTCCCAAGGCATTGAATTCCTTTAATTACAAGATCTTCTAACAATACACGTATTTATCTCTTCTAGGGATAGGACTCAATTTATTATTTAAGATTTGTGATTGCCAGATCGATGATCGAGACCACTAACGTGCAGGTCTTGTCACTCTGGGAACCAGTAAGTCACAGGTTCAAATCTCACTGAGGGCATGGATGTTTTGTCTCTTTACTAACAAACGTGGAAGACCAAGCAAAGCCACTCTAAGCTGATCCCCTACAAAGCTAAATTTCCAATAGATCCAGTTGTTATTTATCATCCTCAACAACAAAAAGGTAAAAAAGAAATAGAAAAGAAGAATAAAAGAATAAGATTTATGATTAATAAATATGAAAAACGTTTATTATTTTATGCATATCTTCTATCTGATATGCCACTTTAACTTCTGCTTAATTTTTTCATTCTGCAGGAGCTCCTCAAGGTACTTGCTTACCTCCTCATTTATGCAATTCTTATTTGATAGGAATTGATTTAATCTTGCCACACATTATTCATGTATTATTCTATCAATGCTTCCTAAAATTAGAACCATTTCTAAAGAAAGAGATTTCTTCTATCATGTTTTTGTAACCTTTATTCAGGAAGTTCAATATTATTGAAAGTAATATAAAAAATTTTCTAACTATTTTGTTGGAAGTAATATAAAAAGTTTTCTAAAAAATCCGTGTTACTAAAATGTTTATAACTATGTTCCTCTTTTACTAACATTTTGTAATTCAAGCTGTTTCTTGTCACCTTCTGTGCTGAGAATTCTTTTTAATTTTTCATAATATGAAGTTTAAAAAAAAAAAAAAGTACACAAGTTAGAATATCCTTCTGACCCAGACTGTGGCTGCTGAACATGACAGAAGCAAAGGACAAATATGAACAAGGCAGATAATTTCATCAGAGCTCCTTCTTCCTGAACGGCACAGTCCAAACTATTGTTTCCCATGATAATTTTGTTTATCTAACGGAACTAGGAAGTTGGGTGTCTCTCTGTTGCCTTTCTTGTGCACCATGCATTACAAGATGAAGTTGGGGGGGGGGGGGGCAATAGCTTTTATGGAAAAAGTAATACTGTCTATAATACTTTTAAAATTTCTTCCTCATGTCTTCAAATATTTTGTTATGGGAAATTATAATCAATACAAACACTACATAATCAATAAGACGACAACAAGAGGTTGTCGTCTTATTGATTATGTCGTTATCCACAGTAATTGAAGAATTCTCACAAACACTACAGATTAATCAAGTCAAAATTTCTGGACACAAAAACAGCTTTTCTAAGTTCTTTATTGTGTTCTTCCCACACCCATTACAATCATTATTATTGTGTTCATTATTGACAGTACATCAAAATTAAATAGTCAGTGGTTTGTTTCATTTCACTTTAAAATGGCACTGATTGTTTTTACTTTAATTCATTTTCCTGCATAATTTTCCTAATAAGTATTGGTCAAAATAATTAAGCCCTGTAGACAGTATTACTGCAAACTTAAATGAAAAAGAGGTTTCAATGAAGGAGTATTTTTTAAAAGCATTATAATAAATGATGAATTTGGGAATAAATTTAAATACACGGATTAAAAGCAGTCCAAGGAGAGACAAATCCATCCTGTTCCAAGCAAACAAGAATATTAATTAAAAGCACTAAGTACTTTCCAATCTCCTCTAATAAAATTAATGATCCTTGAGGCAACTTGAGAACATTAAAAGAAAGAAAGTTGTGTTTGGACAACTTATCTGACCAATGACCTACTCTTGTAATAGCTTCTAGGCATTATACATATTACACTCAGATTATGGTTGTACAAATGCTAACAATGGCAAGGAATAAACTTGAAAAGTTGACAATACCATATTTGTGTGTTTGCCTCTGTAATATGTGCATATATAGAGTTTAGTAATGTTTTACATGGTGAAAATGTTCTGGAATGCAATGATTTCTATCATTTAGGGACAGCTTACTTAAAAGTGTAAATAAGATGAAAAAACTACTGGGAACAGAAGCTTTTGAGGAACGATAAGACAATCTTTTTAAGAAAATTGTCTATGGGGCAAAATAAGCAGGCATAAGAAAATATTACTAATGCAAATTGTTTGATGCATAATTAATATTACTCGTTTAAGAGAAAACAATTCATTTTTAAGAGAAATAACAGAAACTGCCTAAAAATGCGGTAACTTCAAGAACATAGTTATCACTTGAGCAAGCAATTCACAAGCTTTAACTTTCGTCACAAACCCAGTTTTAGATTGTATTCGCTGCAAGGCTAACACAATGCAAGCATTCAACGGTGAACTTTCTAAAACCAGTTTATAACTTTAAAAATTCGTATTGAAAGAACAGCGTGTAACGACAGCAAAAGACAACATTTCGCAAACAAAGCATGTGTAACCGCGCTGTTTTTGGCAACAAGAATCCCGTCCCTCTCCCCCTGTTTTATACCCTTATCTACTGCAAATGGGCAAAAGTTTTTATATCAAAAGCATTAAAAAAAAAAAAAAAAAAAAAGGATTGGATAGAATCTATATTAATGGTCATTTGTTTTATTACCTTTATCATCGAAGGTAAGAGCCACAGATCGGAACGAATGCGTCGCGTCCACGAGCTGCGCTTAGTGGTCGGCGAAGGCCCGGTAGTCCAGCCGCGGCGGGGAAGCCTTGTCCCCGCCGGCTCTACTGCCCGACTCCAGCGGAGAATGGGACGGGCAGGAGACGGTGCCGGTGGCAGCACCGACAACATTCTTCTTCAGCCTACAGCCAGCCCAGAGCGGCCAAACACCTTCTTCGGCAAATGCGACGGCTATTTACTAAATGGCGACTGAGCGAAGTTGCCGACGACGCTTCAAGAAACGGCGGCCGATTCCCGACTAACGAAAACACAGCGGCAACGGGAACAAAACATGCGAACTGATGCGATGGATCTCCAGCCAAACATGAGCTGTTTCTTCCAATGTTTTTAAAAGGACGATAACAACAAATCACGGTTGCTAAGCAACCATTTATCTATTATTCAAGTTGATGCATGAATGATTGAACGATAGACCGCAAAGGCCTGTTGTACGTAAAAATAAAAAAATAAAACAAAATCAACCCAATCAATACTGGATAAATGAGTTTTCTTCCCGGAATCAATAACATCAACTCTATCTCTTTTTCCGTGTGAAAAAAGGGAAATACTTGTAACTTTTTCTTTAAATAAGATCTTCAATGCCGTCGTCGGCGACTTTATTCTCTTTTTTTAATACATAATGCACAATAGCATCTCATCGTCGTCTAGAGGACTATGGGTGAAATCACTTCGCAACGGACTGCATTTTCTCCATGTTATTTCATCAAATAAAAATTCGGTTTCAGTTTCTTTCTCTCTTACCAAATAAAAGACCCTAGGTCGTGTGATTAGCTTATATTTTTAGCACCGCAACGGTGATTACTCCTTACGGACTTCGTTGAAGACGACAATAACAGTGGATGCGGGGGGACTCGCCACAAACTTGGCCCCGAGACAAGGCTCAAGCGAGCGGCAGCAGCTGTAAAATCCACCATTGGGCGGCGACCGTTTCGTAGGGCTGCCACGCTCAGGCCAACTCAACGATGCGTTTACCGGACAAGGGATTTGCAACTATAGCTTTGTGAAACGGTCTCTTGGCAGGACGCCTGAAATGTTATCGTTCAAAAAATGCTACACTGAAAAATATTAAGTTTTTTTAAACCCCCACTCCTTAATATGGGAAAGGGGACAACTTATGAGTTAATTAATCCGTAATCCAGTATATGCACATGTCATCTTTATGAGAAAATATTTTCTCCTCCAAAATTCACGAAAAATATTCCATGGGAAATTTAATTTTCGAAATTTCTCCATTAAAAAGGAAAAAAGAAGGGGAAACAAATCAGTAAATCGCTGCCGATGTAGTCCAGGCACTGCTTGACTTATCCTTTAATGAGGACGGGACAACAACAATCGTCATTCATTTGTCTAATGGCATTCTTGTTTACAATCGATAGCACGAATCACTTCTCCCGGTCAATCACATTGAAAGCGACAATAAAATTTTAACGAGGAAACTATTTTTTTCGTAATCTCCGCACAAACCTCAGCGACAATGACGATCCCGCCGACCGATGTACACTCACCTCGATACTCAACAAAAATACTTCAGAAACAACACATTAAAGCAACAAACTGAAAATGATCGAAGAAATAACACACATGAATCGGGGAATAACAAGCGCGACAGCAACCGAGTTCTCTGTACTCTCGAGCAATGCTCTACTCGACTGCTTAGCAGAGCTCAGCGCTTGACTTGCTGGGCTTCCCTCTCCTTCACCACCAGCCAATGGGGGTACAGTTGGCAAGGCCTTGTTCCCTTTTTTTTTTCTTCTTCTTCCCAACGTCGCCGGCAAACGACATGGCCTTCGGGCTGTTCGTACTCAAAGAGCAACGGTCGGACAGGAAGCACTCCATAACAAAACAGCCTAGCATCATAGAGGGTGGGGATTTTTTTCTCTTTCCTCTTTGTATTTTTTTCTGATTCCTATTCTTTAATTTTTATTTTTATTTCCTTTCCCCTGCCTCTATCATTCTCGCACTTCATATCTGCGTCTCATTTATTTGTTTAAAGTCTTCTTTAATTGCACAGTACTATCGAATAGATTTGTTGCACAAAGAAATTAATTCTGCAATATTCTATTCCACTATTTACTAATAAACCTGAATTTTTAAAAGGGTTTCAAGACTCAAATACCCAAACTAAAGTGTAGAGAAATGGATGAGTGGAATTTCTGCTATGGGCGGAATGTAGAAATTTATGGGAAGATTATATATATATATACCTTTTTCCCCTCTTTCGCTCATTTTTTTATATTTTTAATTTTTGCTTGGCACTTTTCTAAGTTTATTTTTTCGTTTAATTTCTTGTACTTCCGACGGGTCTCAATGAGCACCGCCAGTTGTCATCCACCTGCAATAACCACCTGTTTCAAAGAATCATGTGATGCACGCTTCATGGCGGCTCCGATGCTATAACAGAAACCATTCATTACGAACGGTAACCCCGGCAACCGTACAAGATATTTTGCCTCTACATTCTGTCCCCACTCATTTCATTTGTTGTTTAGTTTGGTCCTGGAATTGATTAGGCTTTCGGTCATTGTTCCTTTGCAAAATTCAATTAAAAGAAAAGCCCGTAAGTAAATTCATTTAAAGATAATGCGTCCGACAGGGGAAGGCCAGTACGTAATGGGGTTGAAATGACAAGCTGCTTTTTTATTTGTTGTTATTTTATTTATTTATTTATTTTTTTTCCTTTTTAGCTTTTGCCCAGCTCTACTCTACTTTCTACTGAATATACACATTGCGTCTATCAACAAGCTTTAATATAACAAAAATTTAAGAATTCTCCACATTTGCTCTTATTTTACTGTAAATGCAACACTTGGTTCGACAGGTATTGGTTTAAAAATACAGGAAAAAGATAGGGATTTTTTAGCACTGATAGGGATGTTTATAAAAACAAAAAGCACGTGCACAATTCATGGCTAAGCTGAAGAAAGACAAAAACACGCTGGTTTAGCTATTGAAACTGGAGTGACCAAATTTGGACGTGCGGAATTGGAAATGACCCTATGAACGGAAGAATACGAGGGCGCTAAAATTAAACGTTTCGCTGATTCAAACTATGAAATTTCATTTTTTTTATTTTCTTAAATGGAATTTAAATTATTGTAGGAAAAATTCTCAATTCATGCATTGATTTTTCCTCTCCTCAGATGCGCACGCTTACTGCCACCTGTCGGTCTTTCCTCTGATCGAAATACCACGAGAGAACACGGACAACTCAATCTTCCTGTCGCTTTCTCCATTTATAGGACGTTCGTCTTTAGCTTCTATTTTTTCTCCTGCGAATGCGAGCACGTGTCATGATGAGTTAGCAAACCCACCCGCTCGTTGTTAATAGCTGGCAACGGAGAACCCTTGATTGCGTAACCCTCGACGTTTATGAACGCAACTTAAAGGAGAGAAGCGAAAGATGCAATCGCTCGTCAGGGTGGCTCGGCAAGAACAGCTCAGATCCAAGGCTCGGGTGAACCGCCGATGCCCTTCCCCCCATTTCTCCAATCGTTTATTTATTTATTTATTTGCAAAATATGGGACAAGATTCGTTGCCGAAAGGAATCTTCACGCACGAAAATGTTCCCGTTAGTATTCGCTTCTCTACGTCCAAATATTTATCCATTCATCGATGTCCTTATCAGGGGATGCAGACTATTTTTCTAGCTCCGAACTGTTAAGTCCGGCATTTGCAATTAAACTTCAAAAATAGCAATAATAGATAAAAATGAAAAAAATAAAATAAAATAAAATAATCTTTTCTAAGATGGAATCTAAAAAAGAAAAAAAGTAATCATAACTGCTATCAAAAATCGGCGCGAAAAAAATCCAATCGAATGGGTTCATTTGGCGATCGACCTCGTTCAGCTTTAATCACAATAATAACAAGCTCTCTTCATCACCAAAATAGGTTTTGGGAAACGAACCATGATCTAAATAAAGATTACTATTTCTAAATATAATAGGAAATTTCGTTTGAAACAATGCTGGTTCCCCATTTAGGGAGACCTTCGCTTGAACCCAAATCGCCTCGCCTCGCTTCGCGACGGCATCATCAAAATTTAAATCAGTTTGTTCAAGCTCTTTGTTCAACCCCCCCCCCCCCCTCGTGTCTAGACCTATACGCACTTATAAATCGAGATGTTTGCTTCAGAATTAAACGAGAACTAAAGAAAAGTATATGGAAAGCAAAAGTCAAATAGGCAATGACATCTCTTTATTTTTTAGCACCTAATCGAATACTTCCATAGGTCCTATGAAGATGGTATTGCCTAATTTTATTAAACGCCATATTATTATGTGCCCGTTCTTACATACAGTATTATATCTTATACGTATAAATCTATATACTTGGAAAGGATAGGGTCACAATTATCGTGCAGATTGATAGTAACGAGACGTCACTTCCAAGGGGAGAATCTATGACATGGAGGGATTGGAAGCCGCGATCAGAGGGACTGGAAAGCCTATAAGCCTATTCCCTAGCAGTCTCAGCCATCTGACGAATATATACACTATATCTTTAAAAGCATACATATAAACGAACACACTGTATATTCAATTTGAAAATAGAAATGCATATAGTTCAAAGAAAAAACTCGTTGAGAATGCGTGGTACTGCATTACCATAACTACGTTAATTAAAAGCATCGTTACTGTATTCGAGAAGTCGGTCTTTCTGTTGACAAATTTTTTCGAATTTTTTGATTTTGACTTCAAAGTCTGATAGAGCATCAAAAAGTAAGTAAAAGTTATAATAGACACACAATATCCTATCTATTCGGGAACATGACCAAAATGACGGCTAAACACTTTGATGCCATGAACCGGAGCGAAGGACACAAATTTTTAATATAACCATCATTTAGGCCATGCTGCCGAATAGATAGAATAGTGTGACTATTATAACTTTTACTTACTTTTTGATGCTCTATCCGGACCCGAAGTCTAAATCAAATAATTCGAAAAAAATTGGCAACAGAACGACCGACTTCGCAAATCCTTGAAACATCATTGAAAAAGAATTGCGGACTATTCACTTCGCTAACTGTAACTATGCTATCCTTAAGTTTTCAAATGAACAACATCAAAGTTTATTTAGAAAAAAAGAAGAGCTAAAGAAATTAACTGATAACTGTATTATGAAATTAAAAACGAATCAAAGTTTGCACAGGTTCACTTACCGATAACACTTGCGCAATTTAATTTAGCAAAACATAAAATAAAATAAAAATAAAAAAAATAGCATATTTGATTAGGGCTCGAATAATGTGGTTCATTTTATGATTTCATTTTATCATTTCATAATAACAACAAGAGGTCGAATACGTACTGTAATTTATAGTTAATAGGAGGGAGAAGTCGACTATATACCAATAAATAAAGTTCCTCGGCCACGACCGCAGACGTCTTTATAGGGCGCATACTTAAAAAAAAAAAAAATCACTTGAGCGAATGTCATTGATTTAATAAGCTCCAATTTAAGCGAGAGATAGAAGAAGGAATGATCGTTCACTATAGAATTAGACATCCGATTCCCATAAATTCATACTGAGCACTGAAGAGAAAAAAAAAAGCGGAGATGTGCAGATTTCGAACACGAACATCTCTCCCCCTTGCGCTTATCAAATTATTTAGTCCTTATAAGCATTCTTGAATATCAGTTTCTACGAAATGTCGGATCATTCTCGGGGGTCTTTAAATTTGATGTCCATAAAACCAATAGGTTAAACGATGAATATCGGTGGAAGGATGGATCATAATACTGTTCCTATTAACTAAACAGCTGGTGGCCTTACAGTATAACAGGGACATAGGAGTTCCAACTAGTTTCGCCATTTATTCCCGGCTTTGTCAAGGATAATTTTAAACGATGAATTTCAAACAACCAAGTAGGCACCATCAACTAGAAATCAATATGATCACAAAAAAATGTGTGTAAATTCGGGAATGTTCTTCCCTCGCCTTTCTCGTATATTACCACAAAAAGGATATCACTTATAACGTGCAGTCAAAAATGATTGTGCCTGTCTGTTATGAAACGAAATGTTCTCTATTAACGCAACTTCATCCACTTCGTAGCAAGAATTTTCTTCTTTAATATCTTCAACGAAATTCATATTCTCAGTAAAAAAAAATTTCTTTATAAATGAGCTGTCCGATAACTGGATTAGTTACTCACTCACTATCCTTTCTATCGTTGTCGTCAACAATAAAATCCACTATATTCGATGTCTTGGTTAGCGTATAGTGAGAGATAATTTTATATAAAAATACTAAGAGGATGTTTAAGATAAAGTACCTGTTCCGCAGGCACGATTGGGCTAAAATTTTATATCTATAATTATAATTATCTTTTGCAATTATAAAGGGCTGTATAAATTTCAACCATTTATATCCATTTTAAAACGCTTATATGAAAATTGTTAAGTAGGTGTTCAATAAAGTACCCCTTCTGTTTGTACGATTCGTCTGAAATTTGTTATCTAATTGTTTTTGTCATTATAAAGGCCTACACTAAATTTTATTAGGAGCTTTAGCAAAAAGCTACTTATAAGAATGCACGCTTGGTCTGTACGTTTATCAGGCCGTCCGCCGTTTGCACATTAACTTGAAAACGGATTAACTCTTTCAAATTCTGTTTTCGACAATATCATCATCAAAGTTATAGCTCGGCTATATCAACTTTTCAGGCGCTCATGGACCTCTTCAAGTCGATTGAACGTGCTAAATCAGTTACCATAAAGAATACCAAGATAATAGCATGTCACGTAACAATCAATTCGTCAACAATGATTACACTGTTACTTTCTGTTTATCTTTTAAGCACTGTTGATATGGGCACGCGGACGTGACGATCGCCTTGTCACCGCTGAAGCTCCTTCTTGGAATGTTTGCAAGAATACATTTAAAATCCAGTTTATATAAATAAATATGGAGTATAAGTTTAGTTAAAGTATCACTTCCGGTTGACAAATTTGGTCCAAAAGTTGCTACATATATACAATTTTGATGTAAGAACCAGATATCAAATTTCATTCATCTAGCTCGTTACCTTTTGAGTTATCGTGTTCACACAACTAAAGGTCGAATTTTCTGACAATTACAATGCTCTCTCAATACGAGGCCGACAATCAAAGTAACACAAAGAAAAAATTAAGTAATATAAAATTCCGTAAATCAGTTAATTAATCAACCAATTCCATCATGCCATCTCTGATGGGATGGGCAACGAATCGGTACCCTACACTTCAGTCACAAGGCACTCTTCACAATCTTACTCCACAGCACACAATATTTGCATATTTCACTCGCTTCCTCAACATTCATAACCTGCTGTACCCACTGCCTTCGAACACACCAATAACAATCTGCTTGTCTTTCAAATACTCAGCCATTTGACCCGTCAAGGTCTTCCTAGGCCTGCCCCGCAGGCGCCGATCCACTACAGCACTATTATGCACCTTTTTGCATACAAGCTTCTCTGGCGTTCTCACCACATGCTCGAACCATCTGAAACAGTTCTGTCCGACTCTCCACAATATTCAGTCACGCCACACTCCGCACATACAGAATCAATGCTCACACAATCCGTATGTCTCAGACAACCCATCTCAACAGCACAGATATGACTCTTCTGTCTTACTTGCATAACCCAAGTCTCAGATCCATACAGGACATAAACAAATACACTGATGCACCGCCACATTCCCCGCTTCTTTCACCAGAATATCTCTCTTAATCAATCGTGTCTACTCATTACTCTTTTGCCTGCAAATACTTTCCTAACAATTTCTCTATCCACGCGACCATTGCTATCAATATGCGTCCCTAGTAGACGAACTCAGTCATTTGTTCCAGCTTCAACTGTACTATACGAACTCAGGGCCACTCCTGTCAAACACAGTCACTTTCGAATTCTCGCAGTTAATTTCATGCCCATTCTTTCACATGCTTCATGCATTCGCGACACAAGACACTGCAGATCAGATTCAGTTTTAGCAAGGAGGATGGCACCATCAGCATACAACAGACAATAATTGTCACATTATTCCCACATTCAGAACCCAAGACCACCCCAGCATTTAGATCTTTCAGCTCCTGTATACATTTATCCAAGTTAAAATTATGAAGTTTTTAATATGGTTTGACAAGCTGTTAAACACGTTTGAAAATACTCTTGTGATTCCTTGATTTTTCAAATACAGCACGGACCCGGTCGAACGCGGTCCGCTACAACGCAAAATCGGCTCTACAACCTTGACGTACGCCCATACCTACCTCAAACAATTCACAGACATCTAGTAACCAGCTCTCACAAAGCCCTTGCATAACCAGTGGCCGCTCAGTACTTGAAATTTTCATCGCCAATGGTTTAGCCAATAGCGATTTTCTTTAAGCCAGAATCTCATGTTTTTAGCCAAAATTTAAAATTAAAAAAAATTATATTCCTAATAAACGACATATCCTTTTAATCACATGATAATCTCATTTTCGAGGTTGAAAATAAAATTTTTCCATATAAATAGAATTAGCCAAATGTGATTAATCCCGCCGTGGGCATAGATGTTTGTGTTTGTCCCGGGCTGCGTACAGATAAAACTTGTGTAAAAGGCGCAAAATGACCATAGCAGTCAACGCCAAATTTCTCACCCGCCCCCCCCCCGCCTCCCCAATGTGATTGTTTATTCGTCAGATTAGTTGAACTGTCGCCACTGGCGATTTGGCGAGCGGACTGCGCGGACACTGATAACGCTTTAACAGCAAGCGATCAGATACACCTCTATTCTTTCAGAACGTCCCACAGCTAGTAAGGTTCACTCGTCATATGCTTTCTCTAAGTCAACGAAAGCCACATAACATGCATCTTCCTACGAGGGGAGGTCAGTAAGTAAATTACAAATGGTGATTTAAAAAATACTAATTGGGATAGGAATCTGAAACGCAGCTAGATTTGCACGTTATTACCTTCTTATGTCTCAACATAATTCCTCATGTTGTTGATGCATTTGTCCTATCCACGTAAGTCTTTTAATACCTTCTCGTTAGAAAACTGGGCTTTACTGCCTGAACCACTTTCGCACTTCATTTTCAATCTCCTCGTCATTTTGCATAAACATTTGAAATAACTTTAACACTGACCTATTAATGCTTTGGGTGGAAGGAATTTATCAACTTTAAAGGAATTTCAACAAGAGACGAACGTGTCTGGATAGGTTGGAAACGGTATTTACCTGAATATAACACAATCTCGATCCCGTGGTTTTTGGAGGGCATTTTTTGGGAAAATAATAATTAAAAAAAAGTGTTTATAAGGAAAACAACGCAACAATGTAACCGGAAAAACTAATAATGAATATAAACGATTGTTTAAAATTTAAAATTGTATTGTAAGAAATAAATAGTTAATAAATACAACTGAAATACAACTGAAATAACAAAATAATAAATATAAAAGTATAATCAAAATAAAACTAAAAAATCAAATAAAGAGCTGACGTTTCGGATAGAGCCTATCCTTTATCAAAGCAAAAACGGATAATTCTCTAAAAGCAAATAGAATATTAGAGAATTATCCTGAAGTTATTGTAAGAAATCTAAAAAATTTCAGTTGTAAAAAAATACCGAAGATGTCCGAAAGGACGAAAGTCGATTTTATTATAAGTGAATAAAATATCTATATTGATAATCGACAGGTAGTAAATAACTAAGTATAAGGGAAAAGAAGAACTTTTTTTTTGGCAAAAAAAAAATTTCATAACTTTTCATATACATGGTCATAGCCATGGTCTTTCAATCTTAGATTAAAAGACCATGGTCATAGCCTACAATGATACTTTCTCTTATCGTTGTAGGCTATGACACGGTGAAGCCGCAAAGTCTCGTCTAGCCTCGCAATATCTCGTGCTTTCCGGAAATCTAAAATAAGCACCTACAGGCTACTTCGATCTCACGAGAAAAGAAAAGCGCCTAAACTAGGATCGTTAGATGGTTAAAAAAAATTTTTTTTTTCATAGTTTTATTTGCTAGCTTTAATATTCGTTAACATAGGTGAAACCGAAACTTCTAATTTTTCGGAGCGCGCGTTTGTTTTTTGCTTTTTTTTTTTCAAACACGCGAATCAAATACGACCCCTTTTTTGCCCTCCAAATTTTTAAATAAAAAAAACAAACTTCATGTTATATTCAGATAAATATGGTATTTGGGACATTTTAAAATTAATTCGTGTAAGTTCTTTTTAATCACGCTTTACAGAAACAATCAATTTCTTAAATAACTGTAATTCGTAAATTTCTACAATTCGAGAATCGACTTAGAATTGACGCAATGGATTATAAAATGGATAGCAATGTTTTTATTTGAACATAATAACATCTTTACAGTAATGCAAAACAATGGTTGTACAATAAATGTTGTTATAATAAATGTTCAACCTTTGTTTTCGTTTAAATTGATGAACAATTTCTGTTTTTTGCCTTTTTTTTTAAATCCAAACATACCACACTTTCAGTGCCTGTATCTCCTAAACGGTTGGATCAATTGAAAACTCACCAAAAATAAAATTTTTCTCAAATCCACAAACACTGACGAAATTAAGAGATCAGATTGAACATTCCATCAATGATATTCCATTAGCTACAACCCAGTCCGTATGTCGCTCTGTTCGACTTCAGTGTTGGGAGTGAACTGTGATAGAAGGTGGACATTTTGAACATGTACGGGCTTAAGGAAGCTTAAGGAATAAAATACGAGAGTAAATCAAAAAGTAAGTTACATTCAGCACCATCTGTGGTCGAAGAGCGCCGACATCATTCGCCGTTTTTAAGGATGTTGCATAATTGCAATGTTGCATGATCCCGCATGTTCACACGTTTACTGCGTTCGCAAGAGTACTGTTGTCATGGCGCAGCCAAAGAACAATAAGGAAAAGAAGGAAAGCTCTACTTGATTTATACTCTGTTCAGTTAAACTTTCGTTGGACAGAGTATAGTCACAGAATAACACAGAATGGACAGCTAGCGTTTCGATGGTAGTGACCTTGAAGCAGCGCTCCTAACGGATGGGTGGAATCTGCCGGCTGTTTAACCTGCGTTTCTATGGAGGATGCTATGACTTTTTCTAGATTTTTAATTTTTTCTCGGTCTGTAATTAACGGAAACCGCCAAGATCACATTGAAGCTTTAAATGAATGACATGTAATCTATCGGTGTCAAGAAAAATTTTTTTTTCTACGGAGGAAAAGTAGATATTCGCCTAATGAAATGTTTGAGTAATTTGCTTGGCAATCAGCTGACTTATTTACAGCATACACCTAAATCATTTAGACTTTGCAAATATATTAATATATTTCACTCCAAACTATCTAATTTCAATAACAGAATTAATTTGACTTACTTTAATTTGTTTTTATTGAAAAAAGTGATACAAAATAAGTGACAAAAGCCATTAGAATGCAACTTCTAACTATATTATTTACACTTAAAGATATACATTGAGGTACACTGTATATTTTAAGAATAAAATTACATTGAAGTAAATGATGTTCACAAAAATTAAGAAACTTCAGACTTCACAAGATAATATAACAAAAAACAAAATTCATAAAAAATTGACAGTTGATTATAATTAATTTACATTTGATTTTAAACTCCATGGGAAACGAAGTACTATTTAATTTGAATTCATATTAAAGAATTCAGTTTCTTTATTAATGTGAGGGGTTACAAGATAACTCTTCATTTTTCATTTAATGTAATGAACATAAGAAACTGACATTTTTTTTCAGTTATACAATTAAACAAACATCACGAGTAAAAGCTTTCATTTTCTTTATAAATATACAAAAATTCTGAATACATTTTCACAAAAGATATGTTAAATCAAAAATTAACTTTTTATATGTATAATAATATCTTAGAAACGGGTCAGTTTTTGAAAGTTTTAATAGATAAGCAAACTTGTCTTAAATGTTTTTATTTTCATTGTATACATGAAACAAATTCATATAGGCGATTCCACCAAGCAAGTTACTCAAGCATTTAATTAGGCGAATATCTATTTTTTCTCCGTAGAAAAAATTTTTTTCTTGACGCCAATAGATTACATGTCATTCATTTCAAGCTTCCATGTGATCTTGGCGGTTTCCGTTAATTACAGATCAAGAAATAATTAAAAATCTAGAACAAGTCGTAGCATTCTCCAAAGAAACGTAGGTTAAACAGCCGGCAGATTCCACCCATCCGTCGGAGGGCGCCACCGTCTGCTCACTACCATCGCTTAGCATGGGAAACGGCGAAGCTGTCCATTCTGTGTTATTCTCAACGAGATAGAATTTTGTATTCTGTCTCGTTGATTATTCTGTGTAAGTTCTGTAGATCCTAGCGCCTAGTGGGAAAGTGGTATGCAGATAAGCTGTCGCTCATGTAAAAGTGGGCAGCAAATTCTTTGCTATATGGGCATTCATTGAAGTTTTCTTATTTAGTTTTAAAATGCTAAATTAAATTATTGTTCATTTATTTTCTCATTTATATACTGAAATGGTCTATTATATTGAAGTTATAATTATTTTATTCCATAGCATTATTATATAATGAAATCTTGGTTTGTTTGTTTTTTAATTCTGTCAATATATTTTACCAAGAAAACAATGTTTGTTTTAATATGACTTTTATTCACTTACTTTTTAAAAGTGATTTAAAAGCACATACCACAAATAATTAGAGTGTGGAAAAGATGTTGAACATAACTGTTTTATTAAAAAAAAATCGATTGCATTAAATATGGTTATAAAATTCCATTGGAAAATTAAAATCCAATAAACTTTTATCACCAACTGTTCTTACAGACAATGCATTCATTTTTTTTCAAAAAATATAATTTTTGAAGTTTTTTATTCATTCATTGAAGTTTTTTATTTAGTTTTAAAATACTAAATTAAATTATTGTTCATTTATGTACTGAAACAATTTATTATATTGAAAGTATAATTTTTTTAATTCCATAACATTATTTTATTTATTTCATAAATAACATTATTTTATTTATTGAAATCTTATAATTTTTTTTATTCTATCAATATATTTTACCAAGAAAACATAAGTTTATTTTAATATGACTTTTATTCACTTACTTTTTAAAAGTGGTTTAAAAGCAGATATCACAAAAAATTAGACAGTGGAAAAGATGTTGAACATAATTTTTTATAAAAAAATTAATTAATCAATTGCATTAAATATGGCTATAAAAGTTTTAACCATTTGAAAATTAGAATCCGATAAATTTTTATCATCAACCAAAAATGTTCTTACAGTCAATAGATTCTTTTTTTTTTTCAAGAATTTTTTTGGCTGAAAAGCCTGCAACAAATGCAGCCGAATTTGTTTCAAATAAATTTGGACTTTTAATGTCTAGAGTGATTGGATTCGAGTTAATTTGTGAGTCAAAAGAAGACATTGCAACTCCTTCGAATTCCTTGGATGTTTCCTGCAACATTTCAGTTGGCAATAAAAGTTCATCATTATCCTTTTCACAGTTTCCTACTGACCAGGATAAAATAAAAGTTGGACCCAACACTCCCGAGCACATTGCCCGCGTTAATGAGAAAATTCTGGACAATCGACGAATCAGAATTGTGATCTGGGAGGAAAACAATTCCGCACTAATGACGACGTCAAAGACGCAGTGCTGACATGATTGAGAAACGGTGGAGCGGATTTTTATCGCAGCGGCATGGAAAAGTTAATTTCACGTTCAAACAATTGTTTACAATTGTTGGGTGATTTTGTAGAAAACTGAAATAAATAGTGCACGTTTCCTCAGAATATGTGTATGGGATCTTACATCTGTTTTTACTGTTTCAAAGTGTAACTTGCTTTTTGATTCACCCTCGTACAATAAACCTCATATTTCTATCTCATTTCATTGCTGAGTTATAACGTTTCAAAAGGTGTATACACCAATTTGGGACGCTCTGTATGTATGTAAACGACAATCCATTAATATTTAAATAATAATAATAATAATAATGTAACAACAGCGGGGAGAGAGCTGACAGCTAGAATCAGCTGAGAGAACGAACCCCCGTGTTGTCACCGTACGGGCGAGAGCCCAAAACGGGGTTAATGAGATACGTATAAACAACAACAACAACAACAATGATAATAATAATAATAATAATAATAATAATAATAATAATAATAATAATAATTCAATTCAATTCAATTCAGTTCAGTTTATTAGTTCAAACAGCCGAAGCCAAAAAAGAACAACATACATGAAAACAAACAAACTTAAAGAAACAATGTAGAAAAAAATAAAAACATACGAGTTAAAAATATCAAAAGAATCCTGCAATCTATTGTAGGTGGACTGAATTCGAACAAGTGGGGATCTTCGAGCATGTACTTTCTTCATAAGCGTTGGATGGAGACGCATCAGTGTATCTCGTAGACGAATATTTGAGATAATAATAATAATAATGTGACAACAACTGGGTTAACCCCACCATCATGAGTCGACGGGAGGTTAGAACACCAAGTTGCCCCCCAACAGGCGAATAGCCCAAACTGGGGTTAATGAATAAATAATAAGAGAAAGAAACATGAAGAAAGCAAAGAGAGAAAAAGGGGGGGAAAATATTTACTTATTTTAAATAAGTAAAGGGACGCAAGCATCCTTGGATTTTACGAGGTCTATACTATTAAAATGCGCCAAGTAGTTATTGATCACTTTCATAATTGGATTTAGGGTAGATATCTTGGTTCTCCATTTTATATTAGAATTAATAACAAAGCCCCTGCGTGTCTTATAATAACTGGCGAAATTAAAACCGTCAGTTATAGAAGAGACGCATAATCTGCCGTGAAAAGCGTTTATTAAAATATTTAAAAAATAACGATTAATGATAGCTTGAATGTTAAATAGATTATGTCGAGTAAGAAATGAGCGATGAGATGGGTAAGAATTGATTAAAAAGTCTCTAAAACTAAAAAATTTGCGCTGAATACTGGAAACGGCCTGCATGTTGCCGCCGTACCAGATCCAAGCGCAGTAAATAAGTTTAGGGATAACGAAGGTTTTGTACAATAGGAGTACAGTCTTCGGATAAGAAAAAAATGTAATGTTCTCTTTAACAGACCAAGTCTTCGAGCTATGTCTAATTGGACTTGATCGATGTGGTTAATAAAAGAACAGTTATCAGCAAAGATAACACCAAGATCTTTAAGACCGTTGGACCTTACCAAGAGCTCTCGGCTATAGTAATCGTGGTAAAAAAGGGCGGTTTTCGATTTCTGGACATTAAGATCGATCCCATTCTTTTCGGACCATCTCGAGACTAAGGAAAGAGCGTCCTGTAAGTCCTTGCATAGTCCCAGTCTTCGATAATGTGATACCGTTTGATATCGTCGGCATATAAAAGTAGTTGAATGGGACTCTGTTTTAACAGCTGCGTAAGGTCAGCAATAAAAACATTAAAAAGCAGAGGACCCAGGGGGGAACCCTGAGGAACCCCGCTTTTCATCGGCCAGCTACAATTGGTTACTTTCTGTGATCGTATTCTAAAACTTCTGTTCTGCAGCATGGATTTAAGCCAGTCTAGTGCTGCGTCGGACAGACCGACGCAGCCTAGTTTGGCGAGCAAAAGTTGGGTATTAACCTTGTCGAATGCCTTGGAGAAGTCCAAAAACAAGGCATCTACCTGCTTCCTTTTATCCACATGCTGAGTAAGATAGTGCAGGAAAATCGCCAAGTTCGTCTGAGTTGACCTCCTCGGCCTAAAACCATGTTGAGAGTCCGGCAGGTGTGGATTAATATGGGTAGATAACTGGTCTGCAATCAGAGTTTCCAGCAATTTTGCTGGGAAAGGTATTAAGGTGATTGGCCTAAAATTTAGTTTCCACTCGCATCCGATTTTTTGGGAATGGGTTGAATCAGGACCCGCTTCCAAGCAGATGGATAAGACCCTGATATTAATGAAACAGGTATAGAATAGGCGTTATTAATGAAGAAAGACAGCCTTTAAATAAAAAGTCTGAAATATCATGAATGATACACGCTTTGGCGGCAGAGACCTTCGCGCGGTCTAGTATTTGTTGCACTGAAAATAATTGAAAAGATAATTTTTTTTTGTTTATAGTAGCCCAGCAATTGTTAAGAAGAGCGTTATCTACCGGTAAATTTCCCTCATTACTCATCGTTATGAGGTTAGGCCTTATCAAGGTTATCGCCAAGCTTATTTAAAACATGATTAAAATTTTCAAATCCCAACTCATTTTTCCAGCAATTAGTAATAAACTTTCTTTGCTTTGAATAGGATGCCTCATGTGAGTAGTCTCGGACATCGGAGAAATTATAATCGCCGAGCAAGATGCAATCGAGGGTTGAGCGGATGACAAAGTCAGATAGTTCATTTAAAAAAGTCTCAGATAATAATAATAATAATAATAATAATAATAATAATAATAATAATAAGAATAATAATAGAGTTCGCGTGGGATTTAGAGTAAAACTATTCTTAAGATCGAAGAAAAAATTTTTATTCAGAAACTACTGCAACCCCTAATAAAAATTCTTCAAATGACTTAACAAGTTTACGTTTTCGACACTCAATAAAAATTCCTATTTTTAGAAGCGAAAATTATCGTAAACTTTATATCCAATGCCTCTGCATTATCTAGCGCTTAAGGAAACTACAATAATCTGATGGGGAATATGGATGGTGAATAGAATTTCCCAACCACTGGAAACTCAACGGTTCCGGACTTCGTGAGTTCATGTGGACCGCATCTGTTCAGTTTTCACACCTTTTTTTTGCACAACAGTCGATACAAATGCAAATGAATGGTTTCATCGCTCTCATTGAATCTTCTTGCAAGCTTGTATTGAATCGGACTCAACGGCGGCTTTCGCTTCGGTGTTCATCAATGGTGGTCGCCATATATCGTCCAATGACTCACTCTCTTGATGCACATTTTTTATGCCGTGTTTCCGCTCAATAGGTCTTCTGCACATGCCATGCACAACTTACAGACTGTTTGTGTAACATCTGGGTCAAGTTTTATAGTTATTAAAAAGTAAATGCGCACGAATAGCGATAATTGGAGCAGACATCGCGCTTACTTGGTTTCAATCAATTGGTATCTTTGGTGCATTACCGACTCATTTAGTCTGACTCATATATAATTTATACCAAATCGGTATCGTCGGAAAGACGTCAGAAGTTTTATTGTTAGTGGTCAATCCAAAACAAAATTTCAATGCCGAGAAATTCCGGAATCCCCGGAATATTAAGACTAAAAAAATTTAAATAAAATTTTTTAAAATACCCAAATTACATAAAATCAGACGTTAATAATTATAAATTTTTACCAGAAGAATTGAAAAAAATACATGTAAGCCTTTCAGTGTTTAATAAATATTCTGAAATATAACTTTCATTCAAAAAAACAGCAGGTAACCAAACAGTCATCACTCATCACAACAGTTATAGAATAAAGAAGGCTGATTCTAATGCTTCTTTAATCACATATTATATTCTCAGAAATTATCGATACATGATAGATCAGACGTTCATATAAAAACTTTTATTTTTTTTTTCTATTATCAACTGAAATTAGCAGTGATTTTTTTTTTCTTTTTTTGACTGATTGTCATTTGATACTGTTTTTTGGTATGAATTGTCCCTTTTTTAATATAAAATTCGCTTTGCGTAAATAAAATGAACGAAAAAAGAAAAAAATTTGATTCTCCAAACATGCATCGCAACATCAAAACAACTTGGCCATATGCAATACTCGGAACTTAACGTCATGGGCACTTTGTTTACGCTACAAGCATCTGTTGGACGCGCTTAAACCGGAGGATCATTAACGGATTCTACCGAAAAGTTCGGGAAAAAAACAACCTATTGTAATGTAAAGCAATTCAATGATATGTTGCCGTTATCATTATTTTGTCATCCTAATTTATAGATTTCTTTACTACTCAAATATTTAACAACGTATAATTTTATCTCAAGGTAAAAAAATTAAAGTATTTATCTGAATGTGCGTTATCTATAAGGACAACAATTATATCAAAAATAAAGCAAAAGGCACTAAGATTAAAAAAAAAAAAAAAAAAAAACCCAAAAAAATAAAAAAAAAAAAAAAAAAAAAACTCATGAAAATGCAAAGTGAGAAATAAAAAGGCTGCGTTGCTCTGTCCTTAAATAATATCCCACAGAATTAACCTTCTCAGAGTTAAATGAAGGCACTCAGATCCACATTCGAGTGCTCTGCATTTTATCTTCATATATAAGAGAATTTCAACTCGCGATAGCGTTAATATATAATCTATAACAGAAATGAGCTCCTGCTTATATACGACAGAGTTGGTGCGAAGGATTTCCAGAGTCCGTCGGA
The DNA here is from genome assembly GCA_023313115.1 of Rhysida immarginata. Lineage (NCBI taxonomy): Eukaryota > Metazoa > Arthropoda > Chilopoda > Scolopendromorpha > Scolopendridae > Rhysida > Rhysida immarginata. The sequence continues at coordinate 664,115 of JAHWFO010023340.1, forward strand.
TTACGGGTTCGAATTTCGCCGTGACAATATACGGCGAAAGAATGCAACAGGCCTTCATGTAAAATAAACCTAACAAACAAACCAAATACGTTCTTGGTGTAATACCTTGCAAATCTAGGAAACATTTTGCCATAAGAGAACGTATTTCTTTCGCGTTCTGCTTTGACTAGGGTGGCTCCACACTCAAGCGTTGCTTTTAGCACTTTTTAGGTCTATATTCAGTGCTTTAGCGTTGGCCATAGAAAACGATGTGATGACGTTTCTTTATCACAGAATTTTATTCAAATTTGATAAGAAGTAACATTTCACATTTGTGCAGATTAGAACATCAGTTGTTTAACAATTCAGGCCTCGGAACGTACAAACACTTAAAAATAAACACTGCACGGTGAGCAGAAGGTTCCTGGTTCGAATCCAGGCTGTGAAGTTTTCTTTCCTATTTTCATCAATTATTTAAACATCTGAGGTTTGGCGTGAGAAAAAATCCTCTTTAGATCATTCTTTACTTACTTTCAGGCTTAAGAATAAGTAAGAAAGGTGATTAATAAACTTGAAATAGTGACTAAAAAGTAACTTGACCTAAAGAAAGGTGTTTAAAGTACGTAATGGTATGCAGAACAGGAAAATTTCAAATAAATCGGACCTTTCGTATGTTAAATATTTTGCATCTCTATCTAAAACATTAATTTTGCTGAATACTGAAATTTACAAGGATGAAAATAGCGACAAAAAGTGACAGTACTGAATAAATGTTATTTCCTTTTAAATAAGACCTTGGCAAAGTAAATGTTATTTAATATGTTTTATTTTATAATTCAACATGTTTGTTAAATGAAATATTTCAACATTGAGAAATCCAGTTAAATTGTAACATGATATGCATAAAAATTTTATACACGAAACTAATGATGCAATGCAATTTTGAAAACGATATTACTATGATTTAAACTTTTTGGAAAAAAAGGAAGTTGTTAATAAGCTCTTTCTTTTTTTAACAGTTTACTGGAGGTTTTCAATTTGTGTAGTTTTTTCCTGAAGCTTTCTTTGAACGCTTTTCACTTCTCCTAACATGGCTTGAGCTAATCGCGCTTCTTGCAGATTATTTTTTTTTCAATGCACTCTTTAGGCTATTTGTCGCTTCTTCATAGAGTTCGAGTAATGTTTGTCTAGTGTTTTCTATCTCTTTAGTTTTTTCTTGGCCTTTATTTTCTTTAATCCATGATCAATGAGTGCTTTATAAGAATTTGCTTCTTATTTTGCTAACCAATCATTTCAAAATTTACAGTTTCCCATTGTTTCTCGTTATCTTTTCATAAGATTACGCACTAAAGAAAACGCAACCGCCTTTTTAAATGTTTAACTAATTTGGTAATTGTTTTACAGACTGACGCGTCGGACTACTTTCGCCAGCGCAAGCTTAATTTATTTTTTAACCTAATAAATTCAAAGCATGAACGTGATCAGGCTGGGCGATATCGGACTACTATTAGGGCGTTTTCTCACGCACCGACAAAACCGGAGCCGGCGCCGGCTCCGGCACCGTTGCCGGCCAATGTGTCTTTTCACACACACTGGCAAAATCGGAGCAAGTGACGGCAAAACCGGAGCAAATGACTTTCACACATGCTGGTTTTCTCTCGGTGCCGTTTATTAGTGCCCTAACTTTTTAGCTTTGGTGAAAGATAGACGTGTGGTGCGTTCAACAAACATTACTTTCTTGGGTATTATATTTTAGAAGGAAGTGAACAGTGATCTGAAATTTATGAAACTCCAAGCTTACGAAATTTATCTAGAGGTGCATGTAATCGACCAACAAGGGCAGCAACTGATTCGAGAGAAAATTTTATTCAATTACAGAGGGGGCGTTGCCGTTGAAAATGAACAAAATATGTTGACTATTATATTTCTGCATTATTAATATAAATAAATGTATAATTTGAATTTTATGTTGTTCTTTTTTTGTCCTTTTGTGGAAAATCTTCTAAAAATGCATAAATTTCCATGCCTTTTGCTGTTCAAATTCTATCAATGTTACAGGATCTTACGAGAAGAATAATTTACTCATTTTCGTAATGATAGAAAATTGTAAAACGATAGTGGAGTAATGTACACAAAACAGAAATATAAACTCAACGCAAATGTTAACAAAGCGCAAATGTATACAAAAACACAAACCCCTCTCCGTCTTTGCCGGTGTGTGTGTGTGTGTGTGTGTGTGTGAAAACTCCCTAAGAAAACATTGAAAGTGACGAACCGGAGGTCGGCCCGGCTTCCGATTGTCGAGTTCAACGCCGGCTGCATTTGCATCTGGCACAGGCTCCGGTTTTGCCGGTGCGTGTGAAAACGCCCATGTTATAGTAGGCACTGATCCGGGAAAGTTAGGGGACGCTAGTCTGAACTTTTACTAACTTTTTTTATCTTTTAACTTAACCAAAAAATATAACAATTATAGTTAATTAGGTTAGGTTAAAAAACAAGCTATTTTTTTTATTTAAAATAATTTCAAATTACGAGGGGTAATCAAAAAGTAACGCCGCGTACTTTTTTCCCCTCGAAAATGACGACAGATAAGATAAAATTGCGATATATAAAACTTATAAGGGTCGTACAAATGAAAGCGAAAATTATTTATTTTATCCAAAGTGTATACAAGGAATTTAAAAATACTCTCCAAATGCGTTAAGGCATTTATCCCGCTGTGTAACAAGGCGTGTAATTCCTTTATGGAAAAAGTCTTTCGGTTGCGTGTGGAACCATTCCAAAACTTCTTCCTTCATTTCATCGTCCGACTGAAACCTGCGGCCTTTCACGTGTTTCTTGAGATCTCCAAACACGTGAAAGTCACATGGGGATAAGTCAGGGCTGTAAGGTGGATGCTGCTTTGCTTCCCAGTTGAACTTTTTGATGAGGTCTACCTTTCGAAGTGTGAGGACGCGCGCTGTCGTGAAGAAGAAGCACTCCTTCTGTAAGAAGTCTAGGACGCTTGCATTTGATGGCCGCGCGCAGTGCCTTCAATGTTTCCCCATATCGTGCAGTGTTAACTGTGGTGCCTTTTTCAAGAAAGTCCAGTAAAATCGGACCTTTGTGATCAAAAAACTGTCAACATCACCTTCCCCGTGCTGTTTGCGATTGCTTTTGATTTTTTCGCGATTTGACTTTCATTTGTTTGCGATTGCTTGTTTGGACGAACCGATCACTCAGATATTTTTTACGAAGTAATTTTGAAGTTTATTCATATATTTGTTGTTTGTCTAATATTTACTTGATTATAATATTTTGATAATAAAAGAAAAGTTATAACAGGTTTCTGTATATTAAAGATTGCTTTATTAAGTAGGTAAAGAGTGCGTACTTCGAAGCGCGAGCTATCGTTCTTTCTCACGTGATGCAATACTTGCAACTTATTGTTCAATTTGCACGTGGGGTTTTGCAATTGTTGAAAACAAAACCTTACGATCCTACACGTCGTCTTTTTTTTCCCCCTCCACACAAATTTTCGTTTTCATTTGTACGACTCTTATAGCTAGGTTCATTGTTAAAGTTTCCTGTGAGTGTCGTGTGCATCCGCCAAGGACTAGCGACATGACAGTCCAAACAAGATGGCGGCTCTCATTTCATCGTCCAGTGCTTTTAAGTGGCGGAGTGTTATGCGTTTTCTTTGTGCAAAAGGACTGAAACCAGTCGATATCCATAAGGAAATTGTGTCGGTCTACGGAAGTGATATTGTGCAGCTCCGAACAGTACAACGTTGGTGGGTGCAAGGCTTTTAAAGAAGGACGAGAGAACCTGCTGGACGAACATCGCTCTGTCTGGTCGCGGGAATCCATGACTGATAGCAACATTGCGGCTGCGGAACCGTAGGTGCGGGAGAACCGGCAGATTACCGTGAGAGAAATTGCTGCAACGTTGGACATTTCACATGGGACGGCGTACGAATTTGTTCACGAGCAGCTCAGCTTTAGCGAAGTGTCATGCAGATGGGTGCCACGACAGTTGATGGGTGCTCGTTTCGATGTTTGTTTGCTGCATCTCACCCGAGGGTCAGGATTTTTTGGGATCGAATCATCACAGGCGATGAATCATGGCTCCACCATTTCTCGCCCGAAACCAAGATGCAATCGGCGGTTTGGAAATACACCTCATCTCCCACAACGAAAAAGTTCAAAACTCTGCTATCAGCCAGCAAGGTCATGTGACATGTTTTTGGGATTGCCGTGGTCCGATACTGCTCGAGTTTCTTCCACCGCATACCACTTGAACGCTATAGAAGCACATAGAAGAATCTTCGAGCGGCCATACGCAGGAAAAAGACCTGACTTGGCAATGGAAGACGTCCTGCTGCACCACGACAACACATGTCCCCACACAGCGAAACGGGTCATTGACCTGTTGCAGCGATGGAACTGGGAAACACTGCTTCATCCTCCATACAGCCCAGACCTCGCTCCCAGTGACTATATATCTTCGGACTGTTGATATCATAACGAAGTTACTGGCCAGTCAACTTTTTCGTGAACCACGTTATTTCCCACAACTTATTATGTGCTATCCCATGACTTTTGGCATGTGAGTGTATAGCTCACTCACTGGTGTCTTTCATTACGGTACAATTCAGAAAGACAGTTCGGTTTTATCTTTTATTACTTTTTACAAACTCGTGTGTTTAAGATAATAAATTAATTTATTTATCTATTGATGATGACATAAATTTATTTTAATATATATTTTAAATTATTTTAATTTATTATCTTAAACACACCAGTTTGTAAAAAGTAATAAAAGATAAAACCGAACTGTCCGAAATTTTTAACGTTTCAGAGACGCAAGTTATTCCAACACAATTTCTTTGGTTATTAGAAAATATAAGGCATGTTCAAATGAAAGTGATTCGGGCTGTAGCGCACGAGCACGTGAGTGCGCAGACACGCAGAGACCATCAACAAGGAGACCTGACGTTTGCAGCTTTTCCCATACAAACTTTGTAAAAATGCGCCCTCTGGATAAAACCAATGAAACATTGTGGACCGCTCATGAATGACGTCGGATAATTCAGTCTTAATTTACGTCAATATATTATACTGCTTACTCTTCTGAATCTTAAAATTTCTTTTCTGAGTTTCTTTAAAATTGTATTTTATTTATTTCATTTTCCTTGGTTTCATTTTATTTACTTAACAGGTGTTATTTATTTTATTCCTTTATTTACTTTAATTTATTTTACATTACATTAATTCCTGTTAAATGTTTATGCTACAAAATGAAAAATTTAATTAGTCCATATAAAAAACCCACTGACATTAAGTTCAAAATTTAATTAAGCATTAATAAACAAGTTAACACGTAGTAGAGTAAAAATTAAAAAAAATAGAGTAGACATGCAAAAAACAAGGCATTCGTTGCTTCATCATGAAACATTATTCATTATGGAATAAAAGCAATTTGAGTAAACTACCAAGGAATAGGGAGAACTATTCTCCCTATTCCCTGAAACTACAATCTAATGATTCACACATATAAATTCTGGTATCCTCTTAAAATACATTGACTATTACGAAAGTTCATCTGATTCATGTATGAACAATAAATTCTTCATTCCTCGTCAGTTAGCACAATTGCTCTGATATTTTTACTAACGCTTCCTAAAACGTTGGAGATGACATGTTCAGATAAAACTGGCAATGCTTCCATTAACGATTCAACGTTTCAATATCAAAACCTACTATATCTCCACCGTGCACTTCACTGTGGAATGCCCACTGCTTGACATGTCAGACATACGCTAACGAACTTAACGGTCGTTTCCAACTTTCACTTTTATTGAAACCAATACGTCATCACCCACGGCGCCATTTGGATAAAACTTATGAAATAGAAACTGCGCGTGAAAAATGCGCATTACACGTAAAATGAGTTAATGCCAGGTCCCCTTATTGATGGTCTCTGGCAGACACGAGGCAAACGGG
>JAHWFO010023340.1:675077-708968 GCA_023313115.1 Rhysida immarginata
ATATTCATGGTCATCGAGCTTCGGCCATTTTCCATTGTTTCGAGAAGCTAAGGAAAACAGATCGCGCCAGGTGCCGCATAAATCGCACCAGGGCCGATCGTGACCTGCGATAGAGGTTTTTCATTGAAACTGAAAATGAAAGTAAAGTTTCTGTCTGTCAATAGGGCGGCGCTGCAGGCGTTTTTGGGCTGATTGTACATGCAGCGCCACTTTTCAATAGAGTTCCCGCCCTATTGGGAGCTAGAAACGTTAGCTTCATTTTAACAATGGAGCTCGATGACTAGACCGTGCTATTACTAAAAAAATTAATTTTTTCCCGCAAAAAACGCCTTGTTGCATGAATTGTTGTATGAAAATGAGTTTCGCGTGGTAAATTTTGAATACCATTGTTGTAGCCGTTGGTTTAACGGATATTACCAAACTTAATCCACTTTAAGATAAGTCATTTGCCCGGTTATTCCGGAGGGGGGGGGGTGGAGGGAATAATATTTACTATTTAATATACTAATTTACTGTTATGCTGCGGGATGGCCTAGTGACTAATAACAAACATACTTACATGAATCACGAACATTTTAAACTTAAATAGATATTACTCAAAGTTAGTAATAAGTTTATTAATCTATTTTCTTTCTGCAAATCTTCAGTTTATTTAATTCACAACTATGACTGATTATTGTATTATCACAACAATCCCTGGCTTCGGGCGGACTATCGTAAATTTCTTTGTTGATTTCAGATGCGCATGCGCAGAAGCAACACCTCCTAGAAAGAAAGCCAAACAACTGAAACGTCATACATTGTTACATCATCATATTTCGACCATTGTTAATCGTATTTCTACCAATAAAAGTCCTAAATTTGGCAACTTATGAGGATGTAACATTGTATGACGTTTCAGTTGTTTGGCTTTCTTTCTTGGAGGTGTTGGCAGAAATGCCAATTTTGCTGTTACAAATATTGCTTTGCGTTTTAATCACGGTCATCGAGCTTCCGGCATTTTCCATTGTTTCGAGAAGCTAAGGAAAACAGATCGCGTCAGATGCCGCTTAGGTCGCACTAGGGCATAGCCGACGAAAAAGACAGGCCGGAACACTAAAAAGTCATATGACCAAAGTAGATCTAGCAACAATCCAATCTTCATTGTTTCCATCTTGGATTTCAACAATCAGTGTTTTTTTGTTTGTTGGAAACAATGAAGGTCGGATTGTTGCTCGATCTATCTTGGAAATGTGACTTTAAGTGCCCCAGCCGGTCTTTTTCGTCGGCTACGTTTAGTTGCAAAGCCAACTAGAAAGACAGGCCCGGACGCGGAAAAGTCACCTGACCATAGAAGACCGAATAACAATGTAACCATCATTGTTTCAATCTTGTTTTTTAACAGTCAGTATTTTTCCGTTTGTTGAAAACAATGAAGGTTTGATTGTTGGTCGGACTGCAATGGTGAGGTGACTTTTCCGCGTCAGGGCCTTGTATTTCTCGTTGGCCTCGGTTTAGTTGAGAGTGACGTCACGAGTGAAGCGGTTACAGTTCGTCCTCATGAAGAAATAGTTCGAATAATTTTCTGTATAAAAAATTCAAAATTCTTTCTGCAATCACAATTCATATTTTTCTCCTCGATATAATAAAAATTCGGCGGATAGAAAACCCATTTGACGAAACTAAATAACACCACTCTGTAGTCGAGATTATTTTATTGTAAAATGGCGGTGTCTTGTTCCTACGTGAAGAACGTGAAAGAGATGTGTCAGAAATGAAAGATGATCGACTTTCCACCATTAATGAATGAATGAACTGTAAGGGATAGTTACCATGAAACCAAAATGGTTAAGAGGAAACCTGAGCACTGCGACTCTCTGAGTCTATTGTACTACCCCAGTAACGACTGCTACAGGAAACAGTAGCAGCCAGGACCGACGGCTTAACGTGTCCTCCGAGGCACGGGGGGGCGATGGACATTTCCAGGTGGTCACCCAACCTGTGATTAACCGCGCCCAAGGTTGCTTAACTCCACTATTGCATTAAGCAAGGCGAGACAACTGGGCTACGGCTGCCCCCTTCCACCATTAAAATATTTTAAACATTAATTTTAAAAAAATGATATGTGACAAATAACATTAGAATTATTGTACTTTCGAAAAGCCACCTGATTATAGGACGGTCTAACGTAGTACTAATCTAGCGGCGGAAGGATAGGATGTTGTGCACTATGTCCGGTAAGCAACGTACTTCTGTGACGTCACTCTCAACTGAAGCTGAGACGGGGTATAGACAGAAGGCCTGATAACGGAAACGTCATACATTGTTACATCATCATTGTTATCTCGTAGGCCTCGTAGTCGACCAGTGTTAATCATATTTCGAAACTTTGTTAATCATGCATCTCTAACACGGTCTATAGATATTCATGGTCATCGAGCTCCACTGTTAAAATGAAGCTAAAGTTTCTAGCTACCGATAGGACGGGAACTCTGCTGAAAAGTGGCGCTGCATGTAAAATCGGCCCAACTGCGCCTGCAGAGCCACCCTATCGGCAGATAGAAACTTTACTTTCATTTTCAGTTTCAGTGAAAAAACTCTATCGCAGATCACGGTCGGCCTTAGTGCGATCTATGCGGCACCTGGCGCGATCTGTTTTCCTTAGCTTTTTGAAAGAATGAAAAATGGCCGAAGGTCGATGACCATGAATATCTATAGACCGTGATCTCTAACAAACGAAAAAACACTGATTATTAAAATCCCAACATGGAGGCAATAAAAGTTGGATTGTTGCTCTGACCACTATGGTCAGGTGATTTTTCAGTGCCGCGGCCTGTCTTTCTCGTCGGCTGCGAACACCACTAAACATAAGGCCTGAGCCAACACCTCCTCTACTCTGTCCAACGAAAGAAAAACTGGGCGTGTCCAGTTAAATTTCCAATTTCAATTGTTAAGCATTGTTAATTTTATTTAGCAACAATGTCTAACAATTGAAATCGGAAATTTAATTAGACACGCCCAGTTTTTCTTTCGTTGGACAGAGTATTCGCGAAAAACAGCGATTGACGTGGACTCTAGTGGCGTTCAATGAAATTACTCTATCAAGGTATCAGCAGGGGGAAACGCTTTAGCGTGTAGTGATGAACTAACAAGAGGACCGCACGGACATGTAATCACGGATTTGGTGGAAATTTTAGGAGGTCAATCTAAATTAGTATACCTTCTGTGTAAAAGGATTTGACTCAATGGCCTTTCATTTCAGAGAAAAAAATATATAATATTTTACGTTTATTATTGTAATGCTACATAAGCCAAATGAGAAGAAAGGTATACAACTTAACAGCGGTAGAGCAGTTATTAACATCAGTTTCTGTGAATTTACCGGGCCGGGTCGATTCCTGTAGTATTGATTTTTTTTCATTATTTTTTCATTTATTTCCCATTATTTTTCCATTTTTTTCTATTTTTTTGTATTTTTCGCCATTATTATTTGTTTTCACTTTGTATAATAACATCCACATACATAAGCAACGTCACAGGTAAAAAAAAAAAAATGCAAAATGCGTTGTACAATATTTTCACGGGCGGTCATTGCCGTGGCGTGTGAAATAAAAATGAAACTATAAAGATCTCTTCACACTATCGACGGTCTATGTGCAAACGTTTATACAAAGTACAAACAAATAATAAGGGCGAAAAAAAAAACAAACCGAAAAATAAAAATGGAAAAATAATGGGGAAAAAATGAAAAAAATTTCAATACTACAGAAATCGAACCCGGACCAGTAAATCCGCAAAACCTGACAGTAACCACTACGCCACCCCTGTTAAGTTGTATAACTTTCTTCCCACTTGGCTTATCTGGTACTACAATAATAAACGTAAAATATTTTAGTTTTTTTTTCTCCGAAACGCAAGGCCATTGAGTCAACTCCTTTTACACACAAGGTATATTAATGTTGTAGATTGACCTCATAAAATTTCAACCAAATCCTTGATTATAGTCCGTGCGGTCCCCTTGTAAATTCGTGATTTTATGCTCACAGGTATAACTATGACTTCTACTTTCTGATATCAGTGATTTTTACCTGTGAACGTGGAATCATGACTAGTTTTTTCCTGCGACTTAGACAAACGGTGATGATGATCAGCGAATGTGGCGTCGAAGTAGGCATACTCTGATGGGTATAACCAAAATATATATTCTATAATCACGATTTGTAAATAACATAATAAGAGTGTATATAATTTCGTTTTTGAAAACCTTTATTATCATGAATATCTCGCTCTCCTTTAAAAAATAAATTGCTTGTTTACTTATGAATTATCCACAAATTGTCTACCTGCTGAGAAATTTGTACTCCAATAAGTGTGTGTATTCAAATATTGAAAATAATTGAAAATTAAATGCTATTATTCTAGAAGAAATTATGATCCTTTATTCATTATTTACGTAATTTAGCAAACAAGTATTACTTATTTGACTTTAACAATACATCAATAATAATTGCGAAAATAACTGTAAATTGCAAGTCCGATTTTGCAGTGCAACCATAAACAAATGATGTACTTGGTCTTCAGTTCTTATTTCCCTTCTTCTAGCAACATCCACATACGAAAATATTGATAGTAAAACATTTCTTTCCATCGTATATGATTTCTTCAATGCGATCGGGTCACACGTTACCTTTCTCCATTCGCCATCTTGAATTTCATGTGGCGACACCTAAAGGGGCTGTTATTCGCGAATAGAGAGGAGGCCTGCGGACAAAAACGTCTCATATTATTACATCATCATCAAGCGGCTGTTGTTAATCGTATTTTTACCAATAATAAGCTTTAAATTTGGCGCGCTTGATGATGACGATGTAACAACAATGTATACAGCTTTTGTCCGCAGGCCTTCTCTCTAGAAGGTGTTGCCTGAGCGCGAAAACGTCATACACTGTTACTTCATCATGCGGAGTCATAATTTAGGGCTTATTATTGGTAGAAATGCGATTAAACATGACCTCGTATCTTTAGGTGGTCTTGACTAGGGCCGATCGTGAGGTCTTTCATTGAAATTGAAAATGAAAGTAAAGTTTCAAAGTCCCGATAGGGTGGCGTTGCAGTTGCAGTTGGGCCGATTGTACATGCAGCGCCACTTTTCAATAGAGTTTCCGCCCTATCGGGAGCTAGAAACTTTAGCTTCATTTTAACAATAGAGCTGGATGATCTGTCGATGACCATTTATATCTATAGACCGTGGTTTTAATATACAGGGTGATTCAAAATTCAATGTACAAACTTTTTGGGGGAGGTGGTATGGGTTATTCTAAGCAAAAAAGTTCATATGGACATGGGTCCGAATTTGAACGATAACTGATATATGAACAAAAATAAAAATGCCGCCACCAAAATCAACTCAGGTTTTATAACACATAGGATAATGAAATTTGGGAGTATAATAGGGTACATAAAACTATGCATACCGTTAAAATTTGATCGAATTCCAACGAGTAGTTTCCGAGTTACGCATTCAAATCGTATCCCGCGCTCACATGCAAGTACTAACCATCACGTGTTACGATGTTGACTACGTAATTCGGAAACTACTCGTTGGAATTCGATCAAATTTTAACGGTATACATAGTTTTATGCACCCTATTATTTCTCCAAATTTCCTTACCCTAGCTGTTATAAAATCTGAGTTATTAACTTGTTGAATTCTGAATCACTCTGTGTAGGTCTGTCCAAAACAGGGATTATTGTGGAAGATAATACTCACGTCAGTCATTGTTGTGAATTAAATAAATAAACTGAAAAATGTTTAGTTTTGATTTTTTTTAATATGCAGATGAACAGTATATTGTTGTAGAATATTAAGTTTTGAAAACCATTGATGCTCCACTTTCATTTCTTTACCCTTCAACCTGTACGGTTGACACCCGTCACGTGACGGGTGGAATTCTAGTGGAAATGGATACATTTTAGACTTTACTGATTTATATTTTATGCTAATATGATTAAATTGTCATGTTCATGCTTATGTGCATTAAAAAGTTGTGTTTAAAGTGTAAAATATATCACTTTCCATTAGCTATTTGCGTATTCTGTACGTATATGTGTATTTACTAAGCCTATGGAACCACTGAATATGAAACGTGGCACGTAATGTTTTTATGATCGATATATTATTGGACATAAGTGTTAGTATGAGTTTCGCTTCGGAATTTTATTATCATTCCTTGAACTTCCCGCGTGAGAGATTTACTTACATACAGTAACCACAATTTCTTAATATTTACTGAAATCAAATGTCGTTACAACAGGACCGTACCCAGAATTTTTTATCGCGGGGGAAGGGAGGGGGGCTGGATGGCCCAATCCTGCTTGAGGGGGGTCCCCCCATGTAACAGATTTAATTACATGGTGGCCAATTTCGGGGGGGGGGGGGGAAAAGGCCCCCCTCCCCCCCCCCCCCCCGGTACGGCCCTGCATTACAATATTACCATATGCGTTACCATAATATATACACAAAAATACCTAATTTTCAGGGGCGCTGAACCAAAATCTATAACACTCAAGAAAGCAACGACTTTTCATAGCTCGGGGTGCGCTATTTTTAATTACGCACTTCGTCCTCCCCAATTACCTCCTTTTTTTTTCCTTATAGCTCGGTTTACATTAGCTCCGTTTTATGGCCCATTACGTACGCTTGAATTTACTTATTCCTGGGTATGGAGTATTAGAGTCGAACATTTCCAATGCGTTCAGCAAGTTTACTGGAGCTGCTATCAAATTTTGTTCTTATGTCAAACATACACGTTTTGTCGGCTGCATTCAAATTGACAAGATCGCTAAGCACCCTAATCCTCTCGTCCAACAACCTGACTTAATGAAAGAGGGAAGGGAGGAGAAGTCAACTTTGCTACTTTATGTTTTGTAGACGATGGGGTGGGGTGGGGGAATACTGTCGATAAATCACTCGTTACGCAATAATGATTCAGCAGAAGAGACAAGTGAAAATACGGAAGACACCATTAAAATGGTCCAATTATAGAATCGTCGATGCGCGCCTTTTTCATCTTCGGAATATATTTTTTCAGAGTGGCAGCATCTTTACACACACACACACACACACACACACACACACACACACACACACACACACACACACACTGACTTTAAATCGAGGTTCCCAACATCATTTCAAAAAAAAAAAAAAAAAAGTAAGTGAAAGATAATAGATCACCTTTATGTAGATAAGGAGATGACGACCGATAAATGGAACTCATTTACTTATTAATTAAAAGGAACAAAAAATAAACAACAGATGATTAAAGAAGGAAAACGGAAATACAAAGTAATAAGAAAAAACCCAAGAGTTCTTTAAAAAAAAAAAAAAAAAAAAAATAGAGACCTATTTAAACGCAAAGTTCGAGTGTCATGCGTTTGACGTCACAATGTTACCTCGTTTCCAGAAAACCTTGCCAAGAAAGTCACGACCAACTAAAATTAAAACCTGTTGCGGGAACGAAACAACAAAAACTGAAGTACATAAAACAATTACTGGATGTTTAACTTCAGTAAATGAATAGCCCTTCTTTATTAACAACTTAAGAAAGGAGGGGGGGAAATTTACAAAGGTGCTCTCTTCACTGACTTTTTTACCTGACACCGTACAAGCATGATAACGTTTGTTTTTTTTTTCTTTATTTTTCTGTTTTTTTTGGTTTTTTTTGCATAAGATCGGTGCCTATCCATCCTCTTACATCTTGTAAATTCAATCGTAATCAAATCGAAGTTAGTAAAATCCGCTCCTGGATGAGCGGGAGCTAGGGAAGAAGATGAACGACACTAATGAAATATCTATTATGATATTTATGAATAGTGTCAGGTGTGCAAGAGTGAAGAATTAGCAATTACTATGCCCATTGCTAACTGCAGGGAAAGGAATGAACCAGTGCTCTCCTCTTAATGTCCACATTACAATATTGCATGGTAGATACAAGAAGATCAGTCGGAAATGATTGTGCAAATGCAATTCAATAACTAAGGGGTCGTCCATAAATTAGGTAACAAACACTGCTCTCGACTCCCCCCCCCCCCCCCCATGCATTTTTAAAACCATATAATACCCAATTTATTTTATTATATTTAATAATATCTCTTGCAGCAAAGTACAGAAGCAAATTAAATTTTTAATGAGTTGTTGAAGAAACATCCATTTTATTAGTAAATAAATAAATACAGCCTGGGGAATTTTTCCTTCCGTTTTTCGATAGAAAAATTATTACATCCATTTTATTATCAATTATAAAATTAATGGGTAATGAATAATACTATCTTGTCAGATATGTGATTAGAAGTAATATGATTTACATATGAACAAGTGAGTTATTCATTCTCCCATGGTAATAGGGTTATGCAAAATCTTCAGAGCTCTGATTTGAAAAGAAAACGAACTTCCAAAGCATCAAATGATATCAGGCTTTCAGCAAGACGCGTGCATTGGCCTGTAATCAGCAACAATCGAGGAAACTAAACTGTGCATCATGAAGGAGAAAAACCCAAGCCATCAATAATCTGCAAATCTTGCAATGTATACAGATAGCCTACAATTTCTAATCATGTAGGGTGTGGTATACACAGGGTGAGTTAAAACCATTGCCTACAACTATAGAAGGCTGTGGCTAAGACAATAGGAATAAACTTCAGGAGGTGGTTTTGACCAGGAAACTTTCAGTGAACAAAACAATCACATATGAACATATGACCGGAAATGGATGGTTTGTCTGTAATAGAGTAATTAGTACATGATACATTACTATAGGGTCATTCCATGAGAAATCGACCAATTTGGAAATAAATGGTTGCTCGACCATTTCAGATATTTTTTTATTTTTACACCATGGTTAATTCTATCATTGAGCAATACAAAACATAGGCGTTCCTCGAGGTTCCATCCTCCCCCCTTCTCTTTAACCTTTTCATTAATGACCTTTCAGACGCTTTATCCTCCTTATCTTTAATACTCTACGCAGACGATGCTACAATTTCTTGTTCAGGCCCCACACTGGAAGTAAAGAAAGAAACCTTTAATCCGGCTTTAGACAAACTATTATTCTGAAACAATCAATCGCATGACACTTAACCTCGACAAACAGTTTATGTCATATTTCATCAACAACAAAAAGTTAGTAAAGAACGATTTTTCTTTAACATACGATTCCCAGCAGATCAAGTCATCCAGCACTTTCAAATATTTAGGAGTTCACCTATCCTATAATCTTTCTTGGGGCATCTACATAAATGCCCTGTCTACAAAATTAAACCAACGCCTTGGCCTGTTTTCCCGTCTACACTTTCTCCCCCCTAACATTCTTATTCTGCTTTACAACGCTCTAATTCGTTCCTCGCTCACCAATGGCTTGCTATTCTGGGGCGCAACTACAAAATTAAACCTATTACGTATATTTAAACTCCAAAGGTTGTTTTATCGCATTTTACCTGGTGAAACTATGCGATAAGTTTAAACTATGTAACTAGATAACTAAGAAATGCTTTTAATATATAAGGGTCGTACAAATGAAAACGAAAATTATTTATTTTATCCAAAGAGTATACAAGGAATTTAAAAATACTCTCCAAATGCGTTAAGGCATTTATCCCGCTGTGTAACAAGGCGTGTAATTCCTTTATGGAAGAAGTCTTTCGGGTGCGTGTGGAACCATTCAAAAACCGCTTCCTTCACTTCATCGTCAGACTGAAACCTGCGGCCTGAGATCCCCAAACACGTGAAAGTCACATGGGGATAAGTCAGGGCTGTAAGGTGGATGCTGCTTTGCTTCCCAGTTGAACTTTTTGATGAGATCTACCGTTGCTTTCGAGGTGTGAGGACGCGCGCTGTCGTGGAGAAGAAGCACTCCTTCTGTAAGAAGTCTAGGACGCTTGCATTTGATAGCCGCGCGCAGTGCCTTCAATGTTTCCCCATATCGTGCAGTGTTAACTGTGGTGCCTTTTTCAAGAAAGTCCAGTAAAATCGGGGCTTTGCGATCAAAAAACACGGTCAACATCACCTTCCCCGTGCTGTTTGCGATTGCTTTTGATTTTTTCGCGATTTGACTTTCATTTGTTTGCGATTGCTTGTTTGGACGAAGCGATCACTCGCAGAGCTTCGAAGCGCGAGCTATCGTTCCTTCTCACGTGATGCAACACTTGCAACCTATTGTTCAATTTGCACGTGGGGTTTTGCAATTGTTGAAAACAAAAACTTACGATCCTACACGTCGTCTTTTTTTTTCATTTGTACGACCCTGATAGTTAGGTTCATTGTTAAAGTTTCTTGTGAGTGTCGTGTTCATCCGCCAAGGACTAGCGACATGACAGTCCAAACAAGATGGCGGCTCTCATTTCATCGTCCAGTGCTTTTGAGTGGCGGAGTGTTATGCGTTTTCTTTGTGCAAAAGGACTGAAACTAGTCGATCTCCATAAGGAAATTGTGTCGGTCTACGGAAGTGATATTGTGCAGCTCCGAACAGTACAACGTTGGTGGGTGGAAGGCTTTTAAAGAAGGACGAGAGAACCTGCTGGACGAACATCGCTCTGTCCGGCCGCGGGAATCCATGACTGATAGCATCATTGCTGCTGCGGAAACGCAGGTGCGGGAGAACCGGCAGATTACCGTGAGAGAAATTGCTGCAACGTTAGACATTTCATATGGGACGGCGTACGACACTGTTCACGGGCAGCTCGCTTTAGCAAAGTGTCTTGCAGATGGGTGCCACGACAGTTGATGGGTGCTCGTTTCGATGCTTGTTTGCTGCATCTCACCTGAGGGTCAGGATATTTTGGATCGAAAATCATAGGCGATGATGCCCATCATGGGTCCACCATTTCACGCCCGAAACCAAGATGCAATCGGCTGTTTGGAAATACACCTCATCTCCCACAACGAAAAAGTTCAAAACTGGGCTATCAGCCAGCAAGGTCATGTTGACATGTTTTTGGGATTGCCGTGGTCCGATACTGCTTGAGTTTCTTCCACCGCATACCACTGTCAATTCCGAACGCTACAGAAGCACATTGAGGAATCTTCGAGAGGCCATACGCAGGAAAAGACCTGACTTGACAATGGAGGACATCGTGCCGTACCACATCAACGCACGTCCCCACGCAGCAAAACGGACCTCCTTATAGCCCGGACCTCCCTCCCAACGACTACCATATCTTCCATAATTTCCATGACGACGACGAGGTGAAATTGGTAGTGCGTGGAAAAACTTGTCCACCGCTGGGGACGTTGCCTCAATCGGCTTGGAGATTATGTGGAAAAATAAAAGTTGAATTGTTCTATCGAATGTATATGTGTTTATTTTTTTCCCGGTCACGATTTTAGAGAAAAAAAATACGCGACATTACTTTTTGATCACCCCTCGTACATCCGCTGCACGACGATCACTCAATAGTAATTCTGCAACAGAAAAAAAAACACAATATCTGTATTGCTATGGGGGCATGATGTCGTGCATACAATTATTGCCATTTCTATGGAAACTATGCATTTCCGGACATATGCTGATATGAACTTTTTTTGGTTACTTTTCCTTCAAGGAATCAATCATCCTCTGTCGTTTGTCCCTATTGTTTTATTTCATCCTGCATAAGTGTCTAAAGGTTTTAAGAAGTTTCACGGTAACTATTATGTTCATTCAGAAAAAAACAGCCTCTCTTTAAAACCAGTTTCATAGTAACTATAAGGGTCGTACAAATGAAAACGAATATTTTTGTGGGAAAAAAATAGACGACTTGTAGGATCGTAGTTTTTGTTTTCAACAATTGCGAATCCCCACGTGCAAATTGAACAATAGGTTGCAAGTGAGAAAGAACGATAGCTCGCGCTTCGAAGCTCTGCGAGTGGTCGCTTCGTCCAAACAACAAAATGGATTCAACGAAACAGGAACAGATAGCAGCAATTCGTTTTTTGACATGTGAAGGAGTTTCAGTTTCTGAAATTTATCGTCGTATGCAGAACGTCTATGGAAATGACTGCCTAACCTTCACTCGTGTTCGGGCATGGAGCAAGAGGTTTTCGAAGGGACGGTCATCATTGCAAGATGATCAACGACCTGGACAATCAAACCGCGCCATCACGGATGATTCCAAAGCCAAAATTGACGCTGTCTTAAAGGAAAACAGAAGAGTGACAATCGATGTCGTGGTTGCTAAAACTGGCCTTAGTCGTGGAAATGTTCACTCCATTATCAGGAACTATCTGCACTACAGACAAATCTGTGCACAATGGGTCCCGCAGCATTTGACTTCAGAACTTGGGAATTCGAATGGCCATGTTCCTGCAACATTTGACTCGCTATGAAAAGGAAGGAGAGAGTTTTCTCGACAGAATCGTTTCAGGGAATGAAACTTGGTGCTTTCATTTCCAGCCCGAAAACAAACGTCAAAGTCGTCAATGAAAGCATTATGGGTCACCATCCCCGAAAAAATCAAAAGCAATGGTAAACAGCACGGGGAAGGTGGTGTTGATCGTCTTTTTTGATCGCATAGGCCCTATTTTACTGGACTTTCTTGAAAAAGGCACTACAGTTAACGCAGCACGATATGGGGAAACATTGAAGGCACTGCGCGCGGCCATCAAATGCAAGCGTCCTGGACTTCTTACAGAAGGAGTGCTTCTTCTCCACGAGGGAAACAAAAGAACGGTAGCATTGCGTCCTCACACCTCGAAAGAACGGTAGACCTCATCAAAAAATTCAACTGGGAAGCAATGCAGCATCCACCTTACAGCCCTGATTTATCCCCATGTGACTATCACGTGTTTGGGGATCTCATGAAACATCTGAAAGGCCGCAGGTTTCAGTTGGACGATGAAGTGAAGGAAGAGGTTTTGGAATGGTTACACACGCAACCGAATGACTTCTTCCATAAAGGAATTGCACGCCTTAACGCATTTGGAGGGTATTTTTAAATTCCTTACATATACACGTTAGATAAAATAAATAATTTAGTTTTCATTTGTACGACCCTTATATTATGTTCTCCCTATAAAACCATTATTGTGTTTCTTGTGTTTGTGTTATTTTTTAACGTTATTCATCAAAATCTCCATGGAGAAGGCCTGTTATGACCCTTTGACCCTTTGACAGTTATGTTTGGATATCATAAATTATAATGCAGTGTACAATTTCCTATCCGAAATCCTTAGGAGCAACTGTGTTTCGGTTTTCGGGAATTTTTTCGGATTTCGGAAAGTTACAGAAACGGTTGGCATTTTTTTTCTTTTTGGCTTTTTAGTTTGACTTTATGTGCAAATGTCAAATAGAATTGCAGAGGATAAAAGGTCAGAAAAACGGGGAAGGAGCTTTCGAATTTCTCAATAAACAAGTTTTAAAAATAAGAAAAATAGCTTAAGCAGAGATGGTACATTAAAAAAATTCATAGTATGAATGCAACCAAGCCGGCCGGTATCTTGCTGAAAAGTTAGGGGAACACTATTCTAAAGTTTATCCTAATACATGTAAATTCTTATAACCGACTCTCGACTCTCCACAAAAAATGCAATTTTTAGAATTTCGGATAAAGGATGTAGAACCTGTAATAGTTATAAAACAATTACATAGACTTTATGATGCTCAAAGAGAAGATAATAATACGGAAGAAACTCTTCCAAACTTTCCGCAGCAGCTCAATTGGTTAAGGCGGTGCCAGCGTCAGCATGGTTCCTGGTTCGAGTCCAGGTCGCAGAATTTTTCCTTCCCTTTTATATTTGAAATTTATGTTGCTCTAATAATTCTTTATTTACAATTTGAATAACGAAATAAACTAACTAGGCTGCAAAGGATTAAATAAACTTTTTTACTAAACGGTTCTTTGTTAGATAAATTTAACCATCCATCAAAAGAAGTCTCAAATAAATCATAAAAGAAGCGTTATGTAACGCCAGACCTGATCCACCCTACTCCTTTGTAACGCTGCATAACGCTGTCCAAAACACCCCCTTCCCACCTCGAGCGTTACGTAATTTATGGACGATCCCCTAAAAACTACACGAAATTTTAATATACGTTATGAAAATAATTTGGCATTTGGCATAACACCTCAAATTTTTTCTCTAAGTTGATGGATATATTTCAATAAGCGTTTTTGCTTCTGACGGCGTTTTATTTTTCAAAAATAAAAAATTATACTTAAAAGAGAAAAATGATGCAGACAGGTAAATTTGGTATCCACAGGTAAAACTTTGCAACTGGATTGATTTTTAGTTATTAGTTATGTTCTTAACTTATGATAAACTGAATCTGTTGAAGCGTCTTATGAAGGCAAAACTACGAGCTGCTACCCAAAATTTCCCGAAATTGTTTTATTCTGACCGAACCGTAAGAGATACGAAGTTTTGCCCATAAGTGGTGTTAGGGGTACATCTCAGCTGTAATTGTGTCATCCTATGTCCACGTGATTTTGAGCTTGAGCTGTTTTTGTCACTCTGTGTGTTGGTCGTGTTGCGATTCTTGATATTAAAGCTGAAGAACACTGCGGTTGAAACCCACAGACTGTTGAAGGAGGCCTTTAGTGAACGAGCTTTAGGCCAAACCCAAACATTTGAGTGGTTTAAGCGTTTCAAAGATGGTCGGGAGTTTGTGGAAGACAAGCATTCTGGTCGACCGTCAACAAACACAACTCTGGAAATGATCAAGAAAGTGCGTGACGTGATCCGAGAGGACCGAAATCAAACCATAATCTAAGGTAGTCAAGCTTCCTTAGACTATGGTCAAACCATCCACGATATTTGTGATCGCCTTGGACTGTCGTACGGGACGTTTTTGATACGATTGAGCGAAAACGTGAGGCGCAAAAGGCCAGAGATGTGGAAGAAGAAAGACCGGCTGCTCCATCACGACAATGCTTCGGCGCACACATCGCTCGCTGTGAGGGACTTCAACAGAAACAACATGACTGCTGCCCCCTGGCACCCTGCGATTTCTATTGCTTCCGAAAATTGAAATTGCAGTTAAAAGGGTGGCAATTTGACTCCAATGAAGTGATCCAAGCGGGAATCGCAGCAGGTGTTAAACATGCTCCAACCTAGGAACTTCTAGGAGTGCTTCCAGAAATGGGAACATCGCTGGAAGCGATGCCCAAGGAGACTACTTTGAAGGTGACGGTGGAAATTAAAAGATCGGGTAAGTTCCGTATTTTATAGAGGTACATTTCAGGAAATTTTGAGTAACACCTCGTAAAGTGAGCTGATAATTATACATTATAAAAGACACCATAATACGCAAAACACATTAATAGGAGGGAAAGTCGTTAAACAACAGGAACTGTTAAATAACTTTATTCCAGTGACAATTACAAAAATTATTTGTGCCTTAATTTTCGACAGTCACTGTTTTTCAACATACTTAATCCACCTGTCCACAAGCTTGAAGATGCATCCAAGAAAAACCCCTTTTGGTATGGACTTCAACCAATTTTGCATCGCCTCAATTATTAGTAGTCAAATATAAAGCACTTGAAAGTCAATGGAAAGTGCACTAGTGATGGGTACGATACATCTTATGAAATGTATCGAACATCGAATGTATGTATATGAATAAAATAGATTTTCTCAGAAAATATCGACATGTTTTGTTCCTCTCATAATACTAGTTTTTCTAACATAGGAATAAAGTATGAAATGACTCAGTATTATCAATGAACAAAAAAACAGCACTCCCTTTATTCATTATAATAACAAGAAATTAATCCCCCGAGGAGGGTATAGGAACGTAGCGAAAGCCCTGCGGTCATCTATTTTTGCCACTTTATTTGCTCTTTTTAATCCCCCCCACCCCCAAGTTTTTTAATCAAAACATTTTCTTCTCCAACATAGTATTTAGAAAATGAAAAAGAGCTCTATCTTCTTTCCTTTCTCATCATTTTCGATCGAATGATATAGGGTGTCCATCCAAAGGACTGTATTGCAAAGCTGCCTACACGCGAAACCAGTTGTCAGAAAAGCGTGAAATTTTTTGGAGGACGTAATGAAGGGATAGGAATTTGTATCAGCGAGAAAACAAATTTACTTACGAATTTCGCCACCAGAGGGCGTTTTACGTTGAATACTTCTAAAAATGTAGAGTGCCTTTATAACCATGGTTATAAAGGCACTCTATAAAAATATAAACATGTGTGTCGTCACGCAGCAGCTGTTACCTATTGTATAAAACCGAGGAACGTTCGCGGAGACCCTGTGTTCAGCCGTTCATATATAAAGCACTTGAAGGTAATTCCGCAGTAGCTGCTCAACTGAAATTTTTAGACTTTGAAGGGGATGCGAAAAGGTCCCACGTATGCGAAAGACCTTCGGAAAATGATAACGAATTTGAAGAAACAGGATCATTGTCAGTTCGTCCTGGCAGAGGAAGAAAAGCCTTGTCTGCAGACGCATTAGAGGAGGTTTCGCTTCAGGTGGAAGAGGACAGAGCGCAAATTCCCATGTCAGCACAAGTGTCCGGCGTGTAGCATAGGCGTTGGATAGGCCAAGTTCAACTGTCCATAAGATCATGCGGAATATCCTCCGATATTATCCGTACAAACTTTCACTTGTGCAGCAGGTGCTTCCACATGATTGTGATGATCGACTCCAGTTCTCACTTACAAGGGAACCCCAGATAGCCTTTTTTTTGCGCGCAAGCACACCTTGGAAGCGATAGCGTTGCGCGGCAGTGAAGCGCCCCGGAAATGCGCAGAGTTCAAAAAAAAATGGCGGAAAGAGGGGAAGCAAACTTGTTAGCGGCGATCGACAAAAAATTGCAAATTAGAGCACTGTTATTAAGCATAAAACCTTAATTTTGCTGTACAATTATTCGTCTCGAAATAATTTAAAAGATGAGGTAGGCATCCATGAATACTATTTTTATTTAAAATTATAAAGCACCGCGATACATACCCCCTCACCAACGCAACGTATTACTCGACGTTGCACATGAAGCCAGCCCCGTGTTTGATTACCGAATTATTTAATAAAATGAAATAATAAATTAATGAAATGGTTATTAATTACTCAAGACATTTTTTACTGGAAGGCAATTAGCTAATTGTAATAATCTATTTTAAAAACTAAGTTTGTTTAGAAATTTGAGAAGCCATTCAATTGCCATCTGCTGCTATCTATTTTATCTGAATTGGATTCGTGCTTATTGCTGTGAGTAGTGGAAGAAAGAAGTTCCGTTAAGCGCATTAATACATCGCTTTAACAATGGAGCCCTTGTATGAATATGTGTGCTCAAATTTTTTCGTTTTCGTGGTTTATTTTGAAAGAAACAAAAATCCGCACTCTCTTATTTTGCAAGCATCTATTGTAGCTTCAATTGAGTAACATATTTCAATTTGGTGGAAATCTGTGACATACATGTTCGAGGGATTCCCTTGTTAGTTTCTTGCTCGCGTTGAAATCAATGCAGAATGGCCATGGAATATCCTCTGGACAGACGAAGCGCATTTTCACTTGGACGGCGCAGTGAATACACACAGCTGCCGCATTTGGGAACCAGAAAATCCGCACGCTTTCTTAGAGGTTCCGTTGCATTCCCCAAAAGCAATGGTATGGTGTGGATTTACGGCATCATTTATTCTCGGCCCGTACTTCTTCGAGGAGTTAAGTTCTAGAGTCCAGTGACATGCTTGATCACAGGGCAGCGATATGCTTCGCTGTTAGAGAAAGAAATTGATCCAGATCTGCAAGCCTATCATGCACAATCTTCATGCAAGATGGAGCTCCTCCACACATTTTACAGAAGAACGTGTCATCTGTCATGTGTGGTCTGCCAGATTCCCAGACCTCACTCCATGTGACTTCTAGCTTTGGGGACATTTGAAACATTTGGTAAGTCGTGATGATCCAAGAACTTTACCTGATCTTAAAGACAGCATTTCACGCCACGTGCGCAGCATTTCGCCGCACACACTTCAATCAGCTGTGGAAGATGCTATCTTGCGATTCATACGGAACATGTTATATTGTAATTTGTTGTATTTGTTATATTATTGTACATGTGTGGCTAAATGTGTAATTAGTTATTAAATCGCCTTCTGGTAATGAAATTCGTAACTAATTTTGGTTTCCGCTGAAACAAATTCCCATCCCTTCATTACGTCCTCCACAAAATTTCACATTTTTCTGATGACTGGTTTCGCCTATAGGCAGCTTTGCAATAGGGTCCTTTAATCATGAACACCTATATATTACACATAATAATGCATAGTTCTAAAGACCAAGTGATTGCCACTCCCACAAATCCGAGCCCACTGGAACAATTTGGCCTAAACTTCATAGTAAAGTAGATCTCGCTTAGAGAGATCTGCATACTGAATTTCACTCCTAAATACCACATAGATCTCTTGTCCTCTCTGACTCCCACCCCCGTAATTCCAACCCCAGTGCACCAATCGAAACCAAATTAAATAGTGAAGTTGGACATGCCCATAATAAGCTACATTCCGAATTTCAACCTTCTACCTCAAAAAATCCAGAAATTATGAAGGAGACGGGCATTGTAAAACCAATACGTAGGTAAGGCTCTAAAGGCCTATTCTTCCGCTACTTAATAAATGTTAATTGTCAGATCATAAAAATTAATCATTGAATTGTTTAAAATAAAATTTTTGATGCACGCTTATTATGTAGACGAGTACTATTTTCATGGTACAAGTCCCCGCTTTTGAAAATAATCTTTCTGATGGGACGGAAAAGCCGGGATAGACAGTACTTTAAAGCAGCTTTTGCCAGTAAAGGAGAAATGGCTTCCATTGATTTCCAAAATCTGATCGGATTCGATGTTCTGGGAATGACTGTTTCAGTGGTAATCCTGCATTCACTGTACTTTTTCCGCAGTCGGTAGAACTGACCAATTCTACATGATGTTGCCAAATGTTATCATCTTCTTGTGACTTTCGTTGTTGTGGTGGATGCACGTGGCTCACCTGCTTCAGAAATTTCAAGATCCTCAATCTGCTTTTTAAAGGAAACCTTTTACTTTTCAACTGCCAAGACAGCACTGGAGCATGCTCCAGCACTTTGAGAATGCAGTTTTTTGTATCTATGATCCAATACAGTTGCAGGCTACTGCATTCTCTCTATGCACACAAATCTGTTTTTCAATTTGTTGGAGGAGGGCTGCTTTCAAATTTCTGCCTTCATCTGTTTGGATCTTACTGCCTTCCTCAGACAATGCACAATTGGAATCACCGAGCTGCATTTTGAATATTTCTCACCACTCATTTCTTTGTGCAACTTTTGTGACGTTGGAAGCAAGGAATTAAATCAAGAGGAAATGAAAGCGATAACCCGAGGTTAGCTTCCGGAAATGCAATGTTTGCGGACAAACTCGGCAGCCATTACGTATGTTGTAAGTTGCTGACGGGCTGAAAATTTGTTCAGTCTTCGTTAAGTTGTATTAAATTTAAAATATAATAGAGCTAAACAGTAACAGCCCTAGAATATGAATAATCCATTTGCTGGAAGAAAATCGAGAAATCAAAATTTTAAACGATGATTATTATTAATTATATTAAATAGGTTTTTCATTGAAACGTTAACGAAAGTCGATACGCACGTAGTCAATAAATCAGAGGCAGAATTATCTAAAATACGATATTTTACCAGCGTGCAAAAACCTGGCTTTGAGCTCGACGAACAAGTGTATGCCACTAAACAATGGCTTTCACTTCCTTTTGATTTAATTCCTTGATGGAAGCATCGTGCGATTTTCGTTGGCTCTATATTGTACGGATCTAGCATTGCGTGACTATATATTTTTGGAGCTAGCACTGCGTGAATATATCACACCGACGCTTCCATTGCACCGAGGCGGGGATAGGGGAGCTATTTTTGAAAATAAATAAATAAACAAAAAAACTAAAAAAAAACAAAAAACCAGATGAATTATAGCAGATTATAAATGACATTTCTCTATTTCATAGCTATATGTCTCCTTGCAGAATCTATATGTATCCAATCTTTATCTGTTGCTTATAAGATAAAAATTATTTTCGGAAATACATAAAATTAACACGAATTAGTAAATTAGAGTGATGACATGGTTATTTCAAAACAGTATCTTAAAAATTTTAAAAACGCGGTAAATGAACATTAAACGTATCGATATTTTGACTTCATATCGATACGCAATATCAATATTAAAAAAAAACTCTATATTTCGATATGTCGTTTTTTAAAAAATATCGATATATCGATACGTCCGATACGAATTCGGGTGCAAAAACAGATGAAAGTCGCTAAGTTAAAGCATAGTCTAAGGAAGTCTATGGTAAAATTTCCTTAGACTATGGTAAAAGCGGCTACAAGTCAAAACGGCCTCCAGAATGAAATTCCAATCAATCAAACGTTCCCTATTTACCGCCTCTATTTGCAAAACGAGTGATCGTAAAGATCGTAGAGGAAACGTAAAGATATGGGGAAGAGAAATAATGACTAACCAAGTCCAATGAAACACTTTTAATGCGTCGCAAAATCATACAAAACGCATGGTTTCTGTTATAAAATGTGCTCGATATGGCGCCCGTCAGAGTCCAGGATAGTCTGAAACCGTAGTCTAAAGTCCAGGATAGTCTGCATGCTCTACAGCTGCACGACGCATCTCCATGGGTATACCTGCAACCTCTCTTGATATGCTTCTCTTCAGATCGGTTCATAAGGCTCTTACACTCACAGCAATTGACAGTTGGTAAGACTCATTTTATTAGGTTATAGCTCTTTGACTCGATTATAAGAAGTTGTTTGACCCAGCTTTAAGTGTTTACGAACCCCCGACTCATCTAACAGCACGAAACTCAGCTTAACGAGTCAAGTCATAGGAAACGGGAATCATTTCCGGTAGAGATACAAAATCAGGTTACGAAAACATGGCGGATAACGATACTGGACGATTTCGCCGTTTGCGTTTGAAAGAAGATTAATACAAAATTATTAGAACTAATATTACTCTTTAATATGACTATGGATGTGACAAGTTATCTAAAGACTATCTATCAGTAGGGATAGTCTCTTCAACTCTGAGTATGAGAACAGTCTCCCTCAAAAATCCAACGTTGAATAAGCCATTCTCCAATGTTGTTCGTCTTGCTCCTTCAAATTTTACCGGTTCAAGAAAAATTGAACAAAAAAGGAATCTAAGTAAGTTACACTTTTCTGACATTTTTCTAATGTAAATTTTACTTATTTAATAATTTCAATTTATTTGCTAGTACATTTTCTTATTCATTATTGTTACGATTATTTTTACTTCCTTGTACGAAGTATAGGAAGTATTGTAGTCGCGAAAAATTTCGGTTTTCAGATTTCATTTTGACCATCCCCGATCTCATTTTGACCTTTTTCGGCGTGACGTTTGTACGTACGTATGCACTTGTGTGTATATGTGTGTATCTCGTATTTCTCAAAAACGATTAGCCCTAGAATGTTGAAATCTTGTATTTAGGACTGTTGTTACATCTAGTTGTGCACCTCCCATTTTAATTGCGTGGGCCAAACATGTGTTTTGTAGTTTCCACAACAGATTTCCTTTCATGTCGATGGAGTTTTGATTGCGTGGAGCAGTCTTTGCCGTCAGAGTTTGAAGAACTCTATTTGAAGAACAAAAACGGCTATTTGAAAAAGTTTGTTTCAACTATTGGCGTTTTTAGACAACAAAGAGAGAGACGGAAATACGTGTCTCAAGAACAATAATGAGAAATATTTCCCCCAAAAAAAGCTTCGTATAAGGGAGACCCGTGGTGCCCACAACAGATATTTTGATTACATTTCGACATGACGAATATCTATAATTGCCGACCTCGGTAATCGAGTGTTAGAGCGCAGGTCCTGTGACTCTCGCGGTCCTCAGGTCACGGGTTCGGATCCCTCAGTGGCATGGATGTTTGTGTTTGTTCTACAGCCCCCAATCCGAATTTGCGCAGTGTGAAAGTTTACTGGTAATTTCCTTCAGATAAAGAAATAAAGGGTCAAACAAATGATACGGTATAAATATTTAACGTGCCTTACACTTTCCTTATGGATGGTGTATCTTCGGAGGCTAACATAGCTACAGACAGTGTGTGCTGGCCATGCCAGAATTTGTACAGAAGGTACAGGATAACGAATGAATTTGAATGGTTGAACAGTTACTTACAATAGAAAAATTCAATGATTGGCGGATTGCATATGGGGGATTAGGCGGACCTATTAGAGATTCATTCTGACGTCATCCTTTCGAATGTGGTGAATGTGGTTGTTAAGTAGGACGTTTTGGTCTTTTTGGCGATGCTTCCTTATTTCGATTTCTTTGTGGATTAAGATTTTAGCCTTGTTCTTGCCTTTCCATATAATGCTCATGCATTCCTCCATTGGCATCATTCTGTGCTTATGTTTGATGAAGTGCTCAGCATAGGCGGACTTGTTGTCTCCATTCATCCATGGCCGCCTATGCGTGGGGTGGTTGGAATCGAATGGGATGATATTCGCTGTGGTGGAGGGTTTCCTAAATATCTCAAATTCCACACAGCGAATATCATCCCATTGGATTCCAACCACCCCACGCATCACAAAACAGCCGCCTTATCGCTTAGCTTCAGAAGAGCTCTTACATACCTATCAGAGCAGCCACCAAGAATAAGAAATAGCTACCACCTACAAACTAGCCCGACTAAATGACTTCCCGGACAAAATTACCATCTCAATCCTTAGCAAAGTCAAAAGATTAATACGGCAACCAGCTATCCAACCAGAAAAGAAAACGGATTTCATCACACTTAGTTACTTTGGTCCTGAAGCCTACAAACTGGCCAAGATTTTCAAAGATGAAGGCCTTGGAGTCGCCTTCAGGACAAAACTCAACAACCGTTTCATCCTAAACCCCAGAAAGAAGGCTACCGATCAGGACTTATACAAACAGACAGGAGTATACTAACTCGCCTGTCCAGACTGCAATACATACTACATTGGATCCACTACGAGATCCTTCCAAGAAAGAATTAAGGAGCATAAGCGGTCATGGATGAATGGAGACAACAAGTCCGCCTATGCTGAACACCTCATCAAACATAAGCACAAAATGCTGCCAAAGGAGGAATGCATGAGCATTATATGGAAAGGCAAGAACAAGACTAAAATCTTAATCCACGAAGAAATCGAAATAAGGAAGCATCCCCAAAAAGACCGAAACGTCCTACAACCAGATGACGTCCTAACAACCAGACCACATTCGAAACAGACGATACTCCTCATTGAAGCTGACAAGAAACCCTAGATCGGATGACGTCAGAATGGATCTCTAATAGGTCCGCCTATTCCCCCGTTTGCAATCAGTCAATCATTGAATTTTTCTATTGTAATTAACTTTTCAACCAATCAAATTCATTCATTATCCTGTACCTTCTGTACAAATTCTGGCATGGCCAGCACACACACACTCTATAGCTATATCAGCCTCCGAAGATGGTGTAATACTGAAACGCGTAAGGCACATTAAATATTTCTGCCGTATCATTTGTTTGACCCTTTATTTTTTTTATCTAGTTATTATGATACTTTTCAATATGGACATTATGGAAATTTCCTTTAAAAATTAACCATGCCTTGTGTATGGGGAAAAAATTTGGAGAAGGCCTCAGTGGGCAGATGATGGGAGTAAATGATGATGATGATACCTATAATTGAATGGTCTGATAGTTCAGTCACCGTTCACCTATATCACTTCTCGGGATTGCCATACGGAAAGTTGGAAGTTAATGATTTCTCCAACTGAGCGTTTATTCTGTCAATGTTACGAAGACAGTGGACATGAGCGACTACTTCCCTGGTTAAAGCTATAATTAAAAGGAAGTTCGTTAGATCAAACGGTACACACCCAAAGCGATTCTCATTCCAGTGACCTTTGGTGTCTTGAAATTTCGTTTTCACATAACGTTCCATCTGGAATGTTGATTTGTAATCAATAAGCGCTCATGCAAATGTTTAAATTTCAATATAAAATAAGAACGATTACATCTGCAAGCTATTAATCATGGACTGTGTTGGCCAAATGACCTGAAGGACATAAAGAGTGTCATAAGGAAAACAAGCCTTGTTTATAGTGGAACTTGTTCAGTTAAAAGTTAACGATCTTGAAATTTAATAAATTTAAAATCGTTTGTTTGGAATATGTTTTCAAACAATATTCAGGATTGTAATTTCGCTACCAAAATTCGAGAAATGAAGTTTTAGGTCCTTTTAGATCAAAAATCGATTAAGTTTTAGTAAAAAGTCCTTCTTAAAAAACATTATCTTCGCCCGGAGCTAAAATACGATTTGAACAGCAGCTATAGCAATAGAGCTCACGGGAAAAATGATTTACATGTTAGAATTAAATTAAGACCATTAGATGAATGGTACAGTATTTTAAGAAAAAAAGTTCAAATAAGTACTCATAATAGGTCTCTTCGTTTCGTTCCTCGTATTCTTTCAAACATAATAGGGCTAAACTGAACAAAAGTAATTTACACTAAAATGTTTTAAAATTTGCATAAAAATATGGCCTTTATAATTTCTATAAAGCTTCAAATATATGCTTTTTTTTCTATCCATTAAATAAATAGCAGTGTTGTTACAAGTGCTTATTACCTAAATTTGCATGCTCTACTAAGCTGTCTTTTCTTCGAACATCTCCATCGTATTATAAGAACTAGAAGTTAGTTATTCTTCACGAGTAAATGTCGCCAAACAAACAACGAATGCAGAGACGATGCACTGGTCATAATAGTTGGAAATTATTCAAAGTGACATCACAAGTGTAACACGATAACGTAAATAGCATGTTCGTTTAAACTGAAGTAATTCAAAAGTATTACGTAAAGAAATTCTTAGGAAATGAACTTTTTATCACACAAACAAAGTATTAAATTTTTAGTCGGGTGACCTTATAAAAACAACCAAGTTAAAAAGAGAAAAAAAAGAGAAGAGGAAAGAAACACGTGCTTTTGAGAGAATAAAATTAAATTTATGATCCTGGCAAGATACTAGAGCGAATATTATGGCATACTCGCGCAGTGGACTTGAGAAAATGTCTTTTCTATCGCCCGTGACGACCAACGAATTTTCATCGATGAATTCACGGATTCGAATGATCAGCGGATAGTGAATAAAGTAGGCTACATGGAGTGATCGAGCCGGTACAAAAATTGATAAGTGTTTTCGAAGTAGAAAATTAAGTTACCTGCTTGTTTACGCGGCATATTTGAATTTCTATTTATTGAAAAACATTGTCTTAAAGATGCTTCTCGGACAGACTCCCAATAATGGAAACAGGGTTCCCAGAATTAAGTCAATAAAGAAATCAGTTAATATAATCAAGTAGTTGCATCTTAGTCGATTTTTGGCTGAATGTGAAATTATAAAGAACTGGTCTCGCAGTAGCAAAATGGCAGCATTTTATTGGAGCTTACGCGTTTCGAAATACACTTCTTCCAATAAAACGCTGCCAATTTGCTACTCCGAAACCAGTTCTTTATAATTTCAATAATAAGCCGTTGAAACGACTTCCCCATCTTTCAAACGTCTGTATTATTATTTTAAACATTCTTGAAACATTGGTAACGGGCTAGGGGCTTACACATTAAAAAGATACACCCCCCCCCCCCCCCCCCTTTATAATTAATGTATTGCCACACGAGAGCAACTCGACTTTAAAACGAGACAAATCAGGCCGTGGGAAATGCAAAACTCCAATCGGCAGACACCGAAGGCGTTATTTCTTTAAAATTCCTTTATCATTCTGCTTGTTCAGTTTAAGCCAAAGAAATGATTAAACTGTTACAATAAACTCTAGAAATATTATCGTAGCACATACACACATATCTAAATATTCATTAATTTATCCATTGGAATTGGAATGCACTGCCTGCTGTGACCTTAGGCACTCATTTCAATAACCTCGTTCCTCTTTCGATTTTGTTAGGTTGTTATTGCTATTTAATGACAGGAAAGTTGCTTTTTCTTTAATTTTTTTAAATATGTCTTTTTTTAAATTTAGTAACGAAAAGAGTTCAGCGAGCGTTTTGATTTTGCCCTCTGGCTTTAATCGAGGCATGCAAAGGTGCACTCTTTATTAGTGTTAGCGGACGTGTCGGTCATTGTCGTTCCTCGGACCCGGTTTCTTCGCGAAAACCAAGTCATCTTTCAAAAATTCGTGGGAAGAAGAGGGGAGGAGTGTTTCTTTTTGTTTTCCACGAAACGATGACGAAGTAGGGGAGGAGGGGGGAAGAGGAAAGCACGAAAGTCAATCCAGTATTATCAGGGTAATCGATGAAAAGAAAGTGGCGGGGGGGGCCGGGGGGGGGGAAGGGGAGTTGATACATCGACTCCGTCCTTCCGATGCATCGATGCCAAACAATGCTATCCTTGTGCTCGAGACCGATGCGGGTTGATTGATGTGCTGCTAATAATGAAATTCTTATTTTACTCTTGCAGCACCGAAAATTGTTATTAAAAATGGGGATAATAATCTAAACTAAGAGAAAACGATGAAGTTTTAACATGCAATGATCTCCTTTACTACAGAAAGAAGCCATTTGCTTTTATATAAATAATTCTACCGAAAATCGCATTCTTTGACAGACGCAGACATGCATCTACAAGTGTGTGGCCAGTGCTTAACGAATCACCGGTGTGGGGATCATATATGGAAAGAATGGGCGGTTGGGAAAGCCCCTAATACCCTCTCTCTTCGACTAGGCCTTTCTGTCAAGGACATGGGGATTACATCAATGATCAACACCACGGTGGAGCTATAGACTATCGTGCCTATCGGAAAAGAGAGGGCCGAGTGCGAGGAGGAAGTTAACGGTGCCTGAGAAATAAGAGCTGTCACGTGACAACAACAATCGCACCAGAAACGCCACTTCAATCACAAGTACCGCTATTACTAATGCAAAATACTTCTTTGTCTTCAACATATAGGAAATTGATTTTAAAATGTACATCTGAAATGGTTTAAAAATTATTAAAAATTAAAACCATTAAAAATATTAATTGTTTAATCTTAAAATAAACAAAAATTAATTTAGCTAGATAGTAATTACAATTAAAAATCTACAACCATGCAGTAATTAATGCGGTAATTAATAAATCTACTATCGCTCACGTAGTTTTTATATATTTAGGAGGGGGAAGAAAACGTAAGGAAAAAAAGTACACGTGGAGGAAAAAAAATCCTGAAAATCATTTATTTCATTTCTTTAAATAATTCATTATACCTCCTTTTAATATATTTTCTGTAGCTTTCATTTAAATTTTGCACATTCTTATTCAGTGAAGAAAGACCCCTAACCTAAAATATTCCATCTAAAATTAAACGGCAGAGGAATGCTTTCGAATTCCATGTTTGTAACTGGGATGGTAGGGGGAAACAATTCTGGTAAACGCAAAAAATTCAACTGCATAAAGCTGTCACAAGTGAGGATAAAAGTTATACAATATCATTTTAGCGTACATTTATGATATTAAACAGACATCAAATTAAACTCCGAACTTCTTGTAACATTAGCAAGGTAAGACGGGAATTCAGCGGTGATGATGAGCCGAGTTTTACACTCTGATTTAGCTCTTTCTGTTACTCTTCCTTTTCCCGTGAATGTTTCTATTCCTTTCAAGATGATCATAAATGTGCCACTATAAGCTTATGCCAAGATCTGTAAAGTTTATTCACTGAGAAATACTAGAATAACACGGACAGAAAAATCGCTGAAATAAAAATGCAAAATCGCTTGCATATGGGTGCATTCGTGAGCCAATCGTTGCACGATTGTTTCATAGGCTGATTAATTCCACTCTTTTATCTAGCAACAGCAAAAAAAAGGAAAAAAAATCGCAAGGCGTTGAGCGATAAAATAGACTGATAAAATAGACAATGACAGAACATTAACTTGCTAATTATTTTTAATCACGTTCATTGAATTATTAAAAAATATCCTTTTCGCTTCACTATCTGGATACGTTATTAGGTGTTGAAGCTCACTTGAAGGCTTGTGTGTATTGCTGATAAATACATCAACGGCGAAGCAGGAGGTGAAGTCGATCAAGTGCTGTCAAGGGGGGATGACTATACCTATACACTATTAAGAGTATGATATCGTGTACTCACGCAATTGTTGTCGTTAGGAGCGTTGAGGCTGGGCGATCGTTGTATCGTCACCAACGCCATGACCGATGCCTCGTCTCTCCGCTGCTCTAACCTTATTACATAGTCATGTTTGAAATACTGCTCGTATCACCCAAATACTCGTTTCCGCGAACCCCTACACACTCCTATCATTTTGACGATAGACCGCCATCTTTATCTCGACATGGTGGTCTGCGCAGGCGTCGTTGACTCTACACCGGAAGCTATTTCGCTTCCGGTGAAGCAGCCCACCCCAGAGATCCTTAATCCTAGCCAGCCCCAGCGCTTCAATCATCTGCTGTGATGTCTATTCGAGAACCGTCAATGCCTTCGTTGGAGCACAGGAGCTTGGGCTGTCGTGCATTCTCTTTTTTTCCTCCTTTTTTAGTGGAATTTTATTGCATTTCGTATCTTATGGCAGCAATCAATCGGGTAGGTTGTGAAACAAACGAAGCTTTATTGAGTTAATAGGCCTACACCTGCATATATATTGTGATAAATAAACGAAGTTTCAGGCGTTTTCCTTTCTTATGCTCAAACTATGCAGTAATTTATTCCCAATTATATGAAGAGAATTATCCATTGTGATGCGCGTTTTATTTATCGTGGAAAAATAGAAGGAAGGATGCAGGTGTACATAATTTCCGTGCCAAGCACTTGGCGTTATTATCAGATTTCAAAACCGCTTTAGCACAGGTGGAGTTGGTTTAGAATTTATATCTTTACAAGATGCATTTAAAATGTCCTTGAATCGATGATTAATTGAACGATTTGAGAAAACAATTTTTAAACAACAAAGGCATTAACTGTAAACTTAAAATAAAAGCACAAAACACTGCCTTCAAATAATGCAAAATGAATGCCTTCATTGACAAAAAGCATCCGATACTGAATGGATTTTATGAAGCTGACGAAGATTGAATTAATGGATAAGACTGCATTTTTATATATTTGAAAATATTAACTGAATGGGAGGAGAATAAATTTTAATAAGTTTAAATTAAATAAATTTCGGACTGCTTTGTATTCACTGAGAGAATTTAATACAGGCGTTTTATATTATTATGTAGTTATCAAACGCCTCTTTATGTCCTTTCCCTGGGGAAGCCGCATTAGTCACTCGTCACATTGTCTCTGCCCTGTTGTTTTTGCCAGTACGTGGACGGCTTTCATATTATACGCAGTTCTACTTTTATAAATTCAGTTTTTGAATCTTTTCGTTTATATTTTTTGTATTATATTCGTAATTGTGATTTTTCAGTAAAATATAACAGCAATACGCAATACTATAACAAAATATCAATTACAGTTTAGAATAACAATTACAATTTTCTGGATGACCTGAAAAATATTCGTTGAAAAATTGTAGAATCCTATAACGAAAAAAATAATGTGAATTTCATATTATGATCATGATAGATGAAGAGTCTCCACTCGAGCTCGGAAGAAGGCGCTCCAGTTTTCATACACAACCGAAACTAAATCCATTATGATCGCGAAACACTTTCGGTTTGTTCCACTTTCAGTTTTTCGGAATCTTCTCTTTTCCCTCAGCATCTTTCATGAAGCATCTTCCAAGGGATCGTCCATGTATTACGTCATCAAAATTTCAGCATTTTCTTACCTCTCTTCCCTAGGAAAACTTGATGAGAAGAGAGGTAAGAATTTGCATAAGAAATTTTACTGAAAGTATATGCTGTTATTGCGTTAACACTTCGTTAAGTTTTATCTTTATTTTCCGTAAGTATTAACGAATCCTGAATTAGTATGAGCATTAGTATACTAAAAATTACATATATCAAAATTTTTTATTTAAAAAACTGAGAACGGTCACATTTCATCCCATTCTTGTTCAAGCCACTCACCTATATTACGATGGGAATATAATGATTTTTTCCATTAAAGTTAATATTATTTTTTTATGCTCTTGGACTTCCTTTTGTTTAATTGGTCCCTTTTATCCTTTTTCATTTTGACTTGTTCTTTTGCTCAATCAATGGAATATATTATTAGCATATTACCTCTCCCCTCCCCCCCCCCAACAATATATTTTCTAGCTTTGAGTTTTTTCTTTTTTCGATGGCCGCCGAGAACGGGTACCTTGTACCCGAAATAAATATCCCGTATTTCGTTTTTCTTCCTTACGGATTAGAAATTTTCACTTTCTAGTTAGTTCTATTCCACAGTATTTGCTTAATTTGATAATACATGTTATGATTTCATGAAACATTTATTATACTCACATCAACTTCATAGTTGTCCGTCCATTCAATATATTCTTGATTTAACTCATTTTTAAGATAGCCATTTGTGCAGCACCCTTTTTGTTTTTGTGCAGCAATTTTAACAATTCACAGCAATATTCTTGTGTGGTATTCATCCTGTTGCAACATTTTTGTGATTTGCTGTGCTTTTCATTAGCCGGGTACTGACTGAGCGAGCAGCCTCGCGAGGCAGATGCTAGGCCGGTCAGGACGTGCCTCGCCCGAGCCATGCCAAGTCGGTTTTTGTCGTTAGAGTACTAAATGTAGAACGTTAGCCGGTCTTCATCTAGTGGTCTACGTATTTGTCGTTTCTCAGAACGAATGCCGCGCGCACTCAAGACGGTTCTATCTTGCCCTCGCTTGCTCGCGCTATGGAGAAAGAGAAGATTTTATAGCTCTTCGAATTATATAGGTTTTTTTAAAGACTTTGGGAATTCAGAACTCGTAGAAATGTACAAATAAAGAGAAGACACGTGGCGAAGAATAAGCCAGGAAATGAACTGGGAGTAATAAAATTTGTGTCATTCTTAAGTATTTTGGCATTTACAAGAGAGTAGAGTGTTTCGTTTCAAATTCATTCTTTAGACATCCGTAAAATATTTTTTTCTTCGGCTAAGGTCAAAACTCTCACCGGTGAGAAGAGTTAGCGTTTGGTTGGTCAGAAATGCCGGTGAGAAAACTGTGACGTCATTTTAACGCGGTCAAAAACGCCAGCTAGTGCTGCTATGCCCATAGCATTAGAAGGAGCAAACTTCTTCTAATATTATGCTATGCCAAATGTGTGGATTTTCAGTTTCGTGCACAATTTTTGCCAAACTTTCATGATTTTCATTGAAATGCACCCAAATAGGTGGATTTACACTTTCGTCCACACTTCTTGCCAAACTTTCATGATTTTCACCAAACGTCACCCAAAAAAACTTACATGAACTTACGTCACCCAAACTTACATGAACTGGTTAGTCTAACCGTTCTTACCGAAAAAAAGACGGTTAGCCCAGTGAGAAATTACGTCATCATTCTCTCACGGGTGAGGGTTTTTGACCACAGCCTTCATCATCAACACACAATTCTTCTAATTTGTTCCCATGTTGCAATCTGTTTTCATAGATTTTTCTCACCCAAAAGCGCTTACATTTTTTTCATATTTTTCTTTATAAGTCGATGAATTAATATAAAAGCAGAAGCTGCGAAGGCTATGTAAAATATTTGAACTGAGAGTAATAAAATGTTCCACCGGCTCGCGCTTGCCTCCCGAGGCAACCGTTTGCGCAGTGTCCTTGAAACATATACAAGCTCAGTCAGTACCTGGCTATTGAGACATATAAAAGCCACAGTTTTTGTAATGGAACATCTTGCATTTCAATCGTTACTCTTGCATAAATCATACTTTTAATTAAGAGTGTGATTCTAATAGATTCACATAATACTGCACTTGCAAATTATTTTCTGTACCGTCCTCTGTGTAGATGGAAAAACTGCATCATAAAGTATTTGAGGAAATTCACAAGATTATTTTTGCAGATTTTGTCCAAACCTAAAATTTTTAAAGTGGCAAAAACTCTCCAACTTGCTTTCTATCTCCTGGAAATGCTGCAGTCATTCTTCCTTTTTTTCATTATAAGAGACACAGGTTTAGGAATGATTGTAACATACTATGGAGAGAGAGTTGGAGTGGGCGGGGCCCAGGAAGTTCTGAACTGGCCAATCAGAGAAAGGTTTGATCATGCGACAAATCATTCCTGGATTACAGGTCTTAATTGTGAAGCGTTTTATAACATTATTTTACTTTTTAGTGAAACTACGTTATACTGCAATTTAAATTTAAAAAAATATAAGAATACACTTAAAGAAAACTTATTTCGTCATGTAACATAAATTATATATGTTTAACTAATTTTATTTTATTTTATTTTATTTTTTGTTTATGTCATGCATTTTATTTTTATTTTTTATTTTATTTAAAATTGCAAGCAATTGAAGTCAATATATCATTAATATTTTATTCTTTAATAAATAACTTTCACTTCTTTTGCTATTTCTTTTAATGAATTAGAATTAAAAATGAATTGCAATTAAATACTTATTTACTACAAATATTTTAATAAAAATTTAAAAACAAAAGTGCTGGCCTCTTTCGTTTATTTGCTGGCCATTAAAATGGCCTTTTAATGAATTAGTCTTGAAAAAGACTGTTTATTAAAAAAAAATCCAAACTAGAGAGACTGCGGGTGAACGTTAATGTCATCCCACTCTTCATCGCTGCTGCTACCCTCGCCGTTCACGTAGATTATTAGCGGCTCCACTTGCTCCTCAATTAAACAATCGGTTTCCCAATATTTTTGTCCTACCCGTGTTCAGCTGCCTTTACGTGTTCAGCTGCCTTTTTCCAAATTCATCCAAGTTTTTAACTTGTGACTCTCTTACCCTCTTTTTCCCAGGCGTCGAAAAAGGCGAAGGGTTTGGCGCGCTTGCTTGCGTCTCCGAATTAGGCCTAGTTACATTCTGAACGATTCTTCGAACGGATGTCGCCGATACTTGTGTTGCTTTAGATGTTTCTTCTATTAAAGCGGAAGTGCTTTTATCAGGATCCTTATCTTTGAAATAGGAAAATACATTCCACACAATCTCCCTAGCTTAGCTATGAAGAGTTTGTCTTCGAATTTTAACGATATTAGGTATTGTCAAGAGCTCATAAGAGCTCATTCGTTTCCAAGAATTATAACAATGAACATAAAATGATGATGCAATGATAGAAAGTTCTTTTCAAAAGAATTATAACAATGAACATAAAATGATGATGCAATGACAGAACATTCGTTTCCAAGAATTATTAATAATGAACAGGAAATGGGTATAATAGACGATACAGATAGGGTAGTCTCTCTCGATGAGGCACAGGAGGTACACGTGTCTTCCTTCAGCTCCCTAACAAACGTTCAGACGATTGGGAAAAGTGTGTGTGTTTCTTTGTGTATGTGTGTGTGTTTACCTACAAGTGTAATTATCCCGGGTGTGGAGACCTCAGCAACTAGTCTCCGAAATCGCCACCAGAGGGCGCCGAAGCCTAGTTCCCGGCAGCAGCCACCAGAGGGCGGAGGAGCGGAGACCCCAGGAAAAAGAAGGATTAAACGACACACCTGACCGGATCACCATTCTAATTCAATCAATGTTATTATTATTTTTTATCATGAAGTAGTGTAATTATATATATTGTAGTATTGTACACGAATTAAACAGCTTTCATAAAACTAATGGAGTCAGATCAATCACGTTCACCACAGTTCACTACACCGGGCAACGCCGGGTCCTCTGCTAGTTCTCTATATGCACGCTCCCCATTCCATCGCAATGCATTGTTGGAATTGTGTCCACAGACGACGGATGGACGTCTGAACAAACCAATCGCATAAGCTACTTTTCTACCAAGAGCTGATAAGGGAGAGTGAGACACAAGATAGGATTTCTGGTCC
>JAHWFO010023340.1:718968-777082 GCA_023313115.1 Rhysida immarginata
ATGTATTAATTTTCATGAACTCTGTTGATTTTTAAACCCTATTCAAAGTTAACACACGAATCTCATTTTTAAAATCATCGCGAAAGGTTTCGGTTTCGACGAGATGCTGACAAACGCCATTAGATGGCAGCACGTTAAAATCCCCCTAGTTTGTGCGTGATGATGGGACCAGCTTTAACGTGGAAGAGACTCACTCTCCCTTATCAGCTCTTGTTTCTACTTATTGTGCGAAAAAACGAAATCCTTCACTGGAGAGATGAATATTTATTAGCTGGAAAGGTTTCCAACATTTGTTTAATGCAGTTTTAAGTTGGAAGTTCAAAGCCAAATACTACCTCCTATCGTCGTAATTTTATTTTTTGTTTCCCCAACCAGAAGTACCTATGGAGAGAAGCTCAATTGAGGACAGCGACTTCTGTTGAGGATTTCATGAACCTATCACTGTTTGAGAAAAAACCCAACACGTGGAGACACCTGCCGGATTTCATTGGAAACACAATCACTTCCGTTATTTCTGGACATGTTTCAGTTGCAACGATGACAGCTGCTACAGAAACTGGAGAAACTATTCGCGAAAAACAGCCCCGTTAGGTGTCGCCACATGAAATTCAAGATGGCGAACGGAGAAAGGTAACGTGTGACCCGATCGCATTGAAAAAATCATATACGATGGAGAGAAATAGTTTTACTATCAATTTTTTCGTATGTGGATGTTGCTAGAAGAAGGGAAATAAGAACTGAAAGCCAAGTACATCATTTGTTATGGTTACACTGCAAAATCGGACTTGCAATTTACAGTTATTTTCGCAATTATTATTGATGTATTGTTAAAGTCAAATAAGTAATACTTGTTTGCTAAATTACGTAAATAATGAATAAAGGATCATAATTTTTTCTAGAATAATAGCATTTGATTTTCAATTATTTTCAATATTTGAATACACAGTTATTGGAGTACAAATTTCTCAGCAGGTAGACAATTTGTGGATAATTCATAAGTAAACAAGCAATTTATTTTTTAAAGGGGAGCGAGATATTCATGATAATAAAGGTTTTCAAAAACGAAATTATGTACACTCTTATTATGATATTTACATATCGTGATTATAGAATATATATTTTTGGTTATACCCATCAGAGTATGCCTACTTCGACGCCACATTCGCTAATCATCATCACCGTTTGTCTAAGTTGCAGGAAAAAACAAGTCATGATTCCACGTTCACAGGTAAAAAATCACTGATTTTAGAAAGTAGAAGTCACAGTTATACCTGTGAGGAAGAAATCACGGCTGTAATCAAGGATTTGGTTGAAATTTTAGGAGGTCAATCTACAACATTAATATACCTTGTGTGTAAAAGGAGTTGACTCAATGGCCTTTCGTTTCGGAGAAAAAAAAAATATTTTACGTTTATTATTGTAGTACCAGATAAGCCAAGTGGGAAGAAAGTTATACAACTTAACAGGGATGGCGTAGTGGTTACTGTCAGGTTTTGCGGATATACAGGTCTGGGTTCGATTCCTGTAATATTGAAGTTTTTTTCAATTTTTTTCATTTTTTTCCCCCATTTTTAGTTTTCATTTTTTCTTTGTTTTACGCCCATATTATTTGTTTGTACTTTGCATAATAACATTCATATACATAAGTAAAAAATTCGATCTCTTCTTGTAATTC
Organism: Rhysida immarginata; assembly: GCA_023313115.1. Classification (NCBI taxonomy): domain Eukaryota; kingdom Metazoa; phylum Arthropoda; class Chilopoda; order Scolopendromorpha; family Scolopendridae; genus Rhysida; species Rhysida immarginata. Next base: position 720,644 of record JAHWFO010023340.1, read on the forward strand.
CCAACATACATCTTTCCATGCTTCTCTGTGTTGTCTGTAGTCTTTATGTTGTCCTCCTTGATAAAGTCCATTTTCAGCTCCGTAGGTGAGTGCTGGTAAAACTAGGGCCTAGTAAAACACACTGGTTGAAAACTTTTCGTTTCAAGCTAAGTGGCGTGTTGCTCTTCAAGATTATGTTATTCTTGCCAAAAGCACTCCATGCTGTTCTAATTCGTCTGTTAACTTCATTCAGAATGTTGCCATCCATGGTGATTCTTGTCTCAGGTAAATGTAGCTCTGTACTTCTTCAATCACAATGCTACCTGCCATGACCTTCTGTTTTGGAGCAAATGCATTGAACATAACGTTTGTCTTCTGTGTGTTCAGTTTCAGTTCTACACTCTGGCTAGCCTCTGCTAGTTCTTGTAACATTTCCTCCAATTCAGAAGGACTATTACTGGTGAGAACGATGTCATCGGCAAACGAAGGTGGTTAAGGAATTCACCGTTTATTTTAAGTCCTTTTTTTGACCAGTTCAGTTCCTTGAAGATTTCCTCTAAAACTGCTGTGAAGAGTTTTGGTGAGATGGCGTCTCCTTGTCTTAGTCCTTTTCCAAGGTTGACCCTTGCTTTTCCTTTATCCAAACGAATGGTAGCAGTCGCTTTACTAAATATCTTCTGATGAATACTAATATAGCTTCCGGCTATTCTCATTCTTTCCAGAGCTTTCACTACAGCATGTGTGAACACCGAGTCGAAAGCTTTCTCAAAGTCGACGAAGGCAAAGCAAAGTGGCACTTCATATTCGTTGTGGCGTTCGATAAGTTCTCTAATAACTTGAATGTGGTCAATCGTGCTATATCCACTTAGAAAGCCCGCTTGTTCTCTTGGTTGAGCTAAATCTAGTGCTGAATCAAGTCTGTTTGTCAGGACTTTACTGAAGATCTTATAAACAACTGACAAAAGGCTGATAGGGCAATATTCTGGATATTTTCTCGGTCTCCTTTTTTGAAAAATAGAACCATCATTGCATTATTCCAATCATCTGGTACGTCTGACATCTCAAGGCATTTCGTGAAAAAACTTGCCAGTAACTTGTTGAATTCTTCTCCTGCTTCCTTAATCAGGTCAATTGTAATTCCATCTTCTCCGAGGGACTTTCCTTTCTTCATGGATTTAATAGCCTTGTCAATTTCGCCTTCCATAACCGGCGGCACTTCATCTTTTCCTTTCAGTTGGTCTGCTCTTCTTACGTCATTATCATCTTCACATTTGTAAAGTTTATTGTAGAAGTCCTCCACAATTTCGATGATTTCACTTCCATTCTTCGTGATTGTGCCATTTGCTCTCTTGAGTGCAAATATTCCTCTTCTTCCAATGCAGAGCTTTCTCTTCGCAGTTTTCAAACTCTTGTTATCTTCAACCGCCTTTTTGACAAGATTGCAGTTGAACTTCCAAACATCTTCTGTGATGTGTTTCCGTACTGTCTTGCAAAGCTCCGCATATTCTATTACTGATCTTGTATCTTCTCTTTTTGTCTTCATTTCTCTTCGTTTCTTTATTAATTTCCTCGTTTCTTCTGTGAGTTTCGTCTGTGGTTTGAAAACTTGTTCTCCAGCTACTACTTCCGCTGCTTCTTTTATGTGTTTACTTTGTGTCCTGTTAATATCTGTGATGTCATCTTCCTGGATGCCGCTCTGTAAGATTTCAAAGCGACTTCGCAGTTCTATCTGGAATTCCTTTCTGCGTTCTTGCAGGCGTGCAATGTTGATGATCTTCTTTGTGTTCCTGAAAAGCTTTCGTCTTTCTGTTTTCGTGTTTAGAACAAGCTTGCATCTTACCAGTCTGCGGTCGCTTCCTGTGTTGAAGTTGTTGAGAACAGTGCAGTCTTGGATCAAGTGCTTCCTATTTGCCAGAATGTAATCTATTTCACTAGTTGCTCCATTTGGGCTTTTCCAAGTCCATTTACGCTGGGGTTTCTTCTTGAAAAAGGAATCCATGACGTACAGTTGTTCGTACTCTGCAAATTCCACCAGTTTGTTTCCTCTTTCATTTCTTGTGCCATAACCATGACTACAAGAAAATTTTCTCCTTTCTTTTTTTCTCCTACACGGGCGTTAAAGTCGCCCATAACGACTTTAAGATAATAGTTTCCTGTTTGGTTCATCTTGCTAACTTCCTCATAAAAGTCATCGACTTCCACATCAGAGTAGCTTGTGGTTGGCGCATAGGCCTGTATGATCTGTATCTTGTATCTTCTCGACAATTGGATGACCAATCTTGTAATTCTGTCGGAGGCACTATCAAGCTCAATGATTTGATTCTTTCATTTCTTATGAATAAGGAATCCAACACCACTAACTCTTCCGTCGGTTGTTCCTCTGTGGTATAGGGAGTGCAAGTGACCACGTCACAGCTGACGTCATTTGCGCGATGAACGGGCCGAGAGCCTAGGAAATGGGATCGCTGGTTCCAAACATTGGAACCACGCAATATACGTACTAGTAACGTTGAAACGGGCGGCCAGTAAAAATGACATCTCTTAAATTATTATGTTAATTTGTGTAATTTATATTATTATAAAGATATTTAATACCATTATATAATTTATACATTAATATTAGAACGCTTTTTAATCATTTTTAATCACTTAACAAAAGAATGCCATCGTTCGCGGATCTTTCTTTCTTTGGGAAAACGATAGATGTCTAAATCGCTGTTTTGTCTCCTTCTTGAGCAGTGAGGAACTAAACAATTTCACATCTTAAATGTGTTATAAACATTGGGCTTATACAAAACGATTTTATTCCGTCCCTACGTTGGAACCATGTTAAATCCCGAAGCGAGAAGACTTGTTTGGAACCAAATCGAGTCACGTGACTGAAGAATTCCAAGGACCGACGTCACACTTGCACTCCCACTGTTCAGCTCAATTTTATCTTCACCTTTTCTTCTTATTTCGCAGAGTCCAATGATATCCCAGTTGATCCTATCCAATTCTTCTTCTAGTTCTTGCAGACGACTCTCTGAGGAAAGGGAACGTCCATTATAGGTAGCCAGGTTCAGTGTCTTGTGGTGGCCAGGTCCGAACCGGATATTTTTAGCACCCTCTGCCTTCATGTCTTGCTGGTTGCCACCGTAACCAGGGACAATCTGGCCGCCGGGAACTGAGGGCCATGGCCGATTTTAAGAAGTAGTCATGTGTTTAGAGAGTAGTGGGCCAAGATCCTCCGCGCTAGCCCAGTGCGTGTTGGAGGAAGCCCATCCGTGTCCGTTCACCATGCACATGGCATGATTACTAACAGGCTGCCCCAACTGGAAGGTACGGATTGGACTTTAGGCTTCTACTCCTAGTTGATTCCTTTAAGTCCTTGAAGGCAATTAGAGGGTCATCCCCTAGTTATGAGTAGAACCAAGAGCTCATAAGGGAGAGTGAGACACTAAATAGGATTTCTGGTCCCATCATCGAGCACGTATTGGCGACCTTGAGCGGAGAAATTTTGAACTGCGCTTGAAAAACGGCGCGATCGTCGCGACCCAATGAGTTAAAATCATCACCTATTTTTTAGTTTCAGCGCCCTTGAATGGCAGAATTTAAAGCTCCCTATCCAGAGCTTTAGCAAAATGTGATCCATTGTAGAAACGCTATAAAAAGGAAGCCATCGCTAGTTTGACGAATACGAAAGGTTAAAAAACAAAAAATGATATGAGAATAATGCTATCGCCATTATGCATCAACATTTTCGGAAAACTCATCATTAAATAATAAAAAGAATTTAAGCAAGCAGTAAAATAACTGTGATACAGGTTGAATAATTAAATAATTACAGGCAGATTGATAATCATTGTGATTAATAAAAATTAATTATTCAATAAAAAGAGCATTAAGAATTTCGATATTGTACAACAATTAATTCGAGAAGTTAGCAATGAAATCGAATTTAAATATAAAATTTAAAAAAAATAAAAAAGTTGCCATCCGTCGATTACAATTCGTACAATAAAACAAATAAAATTAATTATATTTCTGACTATTTTTTTTACTAAAATTGAACACAGGGTGGTAGGACCCTGAACAAAAGTTGATGTTTCGGATAGAGCCTACACTTTGTAAAAGTGGAATGACTTTTGACTGACAAATAATTAATCCTACAATGAAGATTTTTAATAGAATAAATCCAGTACTTCAGTACTTGTCACCTGCCATGTTTTAGAAGTATCTAACATAATCATATACCTATCTTATATCATACACCTATCTCGAATTTACATAGGATTTCAGGAAACTATGATATCATGGAATTTATATCAGATCATTAAAAAGTGCTTGTGTGTTTTCAGTATACTGAAAAAACATTCAATTTATTACAATAACCGTTTGTAATATCCTATAATATAACAAAATATTAACAATTAAAACGATGAATTTTTAATATCAATAATGAATAAGTAAGCGATTTATCTCATAATTACTATACATGTATTCATTATTGATATAAAAATTTATCTTTTAAATTGGTAATATTGTGTTATATTATAAGATATTACAAACAATTATTAGATTAAAAATTCACAGTTTTTATTCTTAGTAATTCAATTTATTCCTAAAAAAAACCCTTACAATTAATAACATATCCAGAACGGCTGGGAAATGTAAATCCCATGTCTTTGGTAAAAACTTTGATTTTGGAGGTGAAAAAGTCTCCAACTCTATTTCGAGGGCATGACGATCTCTAAACTGTCGTTTGCGCATGATTATCCAATGATCTAACAGATGATAATATGTGGGAGAGATGAAGCACAGTTTCCCACCCAAACGGCAAGATCTTAAATGCTGTATGTTATCTTGCATAGACCTGTAGTAGTACGGCCTTTGCGATTTACTAATGAAGGTTGTTGTTGAAGAGTTTCTGAAGAGTCCGTTGAAGCATATCACAGTACACATAAAAATAACATTGATCTAACAGTAACACCTCGAAGTGCATTACTCCAAGTGCTATCCAGAAAACGGTCAGCAACACTTTCTTCACGTACAGGTCCTGTTTGGAATATTTCTTGGAAGTTGGTTAGTTCGATAGATTTTATGAACGCGCCAATAACTAGGTCATTTCTAATATTTCCTCACCCAATCCAGAGTATTCAACATGATTATTATCTTTTTACATTCCGAGAACAAACACAAACATCCATACCTGCAACCTGACGGATTCTTCGTACGCTCCAGCGTTTTCGGCCACTGGGCTGGCCTTTCTAGGACGTTCTTTTGAAGATAATCATTGGTAAAATAGATGAATATTATTGTAGAAGACCCACTTTTCATATCATGTGATGATTCAGTCCATCAATGGCTCTCCGTGGTTGACGTTGGAGCAAGGAAGAGAAAGTGGGCCAGGCGTTGCACTTTAGCTCCTGACAAAGCATGGCGGCAGAGCCCGCTCTAGGGGCGGACAACCTGGAAATTTGTCCGGGCCGGCAAATCTAAAAGGGGGCATTTTGGTTGTGATAAGTTAAATACCCAATTAATCGAAATTTGTTGATTTATTTCTTTGGCTAAAATTACCATGCAATTTACCAAGGGCGCTGCGTGAACTTGTTTGAAACAGGAATACCGGTAGGAAAGAATATCATGATTTAAATTGAAGAAATATCATGCCTCAGATTACAAAGGGCCGCTCTTAGAGTGATTTCGTTACATAAAAGCATTAATTTTGCTAATACGTCGGTGGTGATAACAAGTGCAATATTTTATATAACCCCTGGAAAGAAAAAACTAATATGTATTCCAACTCATTGCGATGCATCTAAACAAATTAATTAAAAACGAAATACTCTTAAAATCATTTGGAAAATAATTTATTGGTAAAGAGCTATATTTGATTTTCATAACCAAATGGTTGGATTTTCATTAAAAATTATAGAAGTAACTCTTCTGTGGAAAATAGAAACTAATACGCATAATCTTGAGAAATAAGAAACTAATATGTGCCATTTCACTTGTAAATTGCATTTTATATTCCTGAATCTTTACCTACCTCCCTTTTCTGTTAAATTAGCTATTCCATGGCAGCAATCAATACATTTTATTATTCATTTTAAAGTCGACCCCCTTTAATAATGGCTCCAAAAAAACAGCTGTCCGATGATATGAAAACAAGAATAACTGAAAACTTGCAACGTGGCGACAAGCAAGATGTAGCCAAGTGCTTTGGATGCACACAAGGTGAAGTTTCCAAATTATGGAAGAAATTCAAGACCACAGGATCCGTTAAGAGGCAAAAAGGAAGTGGAAGACCAAAGGCAACAACTCCGAGACAAGATCGAGAATTGAGGAAGCTGTGCAAGAACATGAGAAAACAGACCTCCAAAGACATGAACAGTGACTGGGCTAAGTCAGGTGTGAAAGTGAGTGACAAAAAACTAAGAAACAGATTACATGAACTGGGTTATCATTATCGGACAAAAACAGCTCTCACAACCAAACAAGGGAGCACCGTACACGCATTCGCGTGCTCTTCGTACCATGCACGGACACTGCGCGCTGCACGGCACGGCGCATTGTCCTGCTGGAAGATGCCATCGTGCTGAGGAAACACAATCTGCAGGTAGGGGTGGACATGGTCCGAAAGAACAGATGCGTACTTCCATTGGTCCATGGTGCCGTCCACAATGATGAGTGCACCCAGGGAATGCCATGAAAATATTCCCCAGACCAAAACGCTGCCTCCTCCGGCCTGTGTTGCAGGGTGATTGTTTTCTGACGCTGAACGCCGTACACGCCATCGCCCATCTGTCCGATGGAACATAAACCATGATTCATCGGAAAAAAACATCTTTCGCCAGTTGGTTGTTGTCCAGTTGCGATAGTGGCGAGCAAATGTCAGTCTTTGTTTCCGGTGAACAGCATAGGTGCACGAACCACCCGTCTGCTGCGGAGCCCAACTGTCGTTGAGATACAGGTTTGGTAGCTCCCTGGTTCATCTGGGAGGTCAGTTGGTCCACGGTTGCACGTCTGTTCGCTTGCACGCATCTCCGTAGCCGTCGTTCACCCCTGTCAACAATGGCCCGTGGTGCCACACACTTGGCACGTCGTTGATTTTGGGTATTGCCATTCTGCTATGCAAAGTACATTTTCACCACGGCGGCATGCGAGCAGTTCACAAAACTAGCCGTTTCAGAAATACTGCCGCCCTTGGCTCGGAAGCCAATGATCATGGAGGTCGGATAAATGGTGAAAAGTTTCGCCATGACTCCAACAAATGCAATGTTTTCTGCTTCCCTCTGACACCCTTCTTATACCCCCCGCCCCCCAACTCTGATACTGGTATGTACCTTCTGGACGTAACCATTTTCGGCCGAAGTTGAACGTAGGGGATGGTGACATTAATCTGACTAGACTGTGTATTAAAAATGCATCTGAATAACAATTTGTAACCAGGTACAAGTACATTTTAATTTTTACTGTTTTGTGCTACTTGACTGTTAATCTTATTTTGAATGTTTCTTTCTAAATGTAATACTTTTTTATTATAATTTAAAATCAATTGATCTTTATTTAAAATAAAAGATATACAGGGTGTCCCAACGGTACACATCCAAAATGAAAAATTGAGTGGAGGATCTCAATACATATGAGAATCACCCCCATGTAAGTTATCTAAAATATTACTCTTATGATTTTATTAACGATATTAACAATCTTGTGATTTTGTCGGTAACCCTTCGAAGATATACACACACTGGCCAATGAATTAGAAACCTTCGTTCAATATGGTATTGACCCTCCTTTGGCTGTAATTACAGAACATACGAGGTTTGGCATGGACTCTACAAGGCGTTACAATGCAGGTAAGGTAATCGCAGACCATGCATTCGTCAGAGAGACCTTCAGGGTCTTGCAGAGTAGACGGAAGCGGATGCCTTCGACGAATGTCTCTTTCCAACATATCCCAAACATTCTCGATCGGATTCAAATCCGGACTTTGCGCTGGCCACGGCAGATGTTGCAACTCGGTGTCATGTTCAGAAAACCACTCCTGAACAATTCTTGCTCGATGGACAGTAGCATTGTCGTTCATGAAGAACCCGTCACCATTTGGGTACAAATGCACCATTGCAGGATGGACTTGATCTGCAACAATGTTCAGGTAGTCTTTGACTTTCACCCGACTGTCAAGGAATATCAGGGGACCCTTGCCATACCAAAACATGGCCCATATCATGACGCCTCCTCCTGCCGCTTGAACTGTGTTCACAACACATGAGGGGTCCATCGCTTCATGGGGCTGCCGCCAAATTCTCTGTCGGCCATCCGCATCACCTTTTTCCAGTCGTCTACTGTCTAGTCACACCGTTCTTTTCACCACTGGATGCGAACTTTCCGGTTTGTTGCTGACACCAGGGGCTTCCTCACTGGCATGCGACTTCCCATCCTTATTCACTTCAACTCTCGGGGCATTGTTCTGGAGGAGATGGGTTGCGCTGATCCTTCATTGAAGTCTGCCGTCAGTTGCTCCACAGTAGACCTTCGGTTTTGCCGCACAATCCGTCTCAGACGACGTCGGTCCCTGTCTGTGTTGATTGCTTTTGATCCACAATTCTGCCGTTTCGACAACACTTGTGGAAACCGTTTCCACGCATTGAACACCTTGGAGACCTGACCTTTTGAGATACCGGTCAGTTGTACTGTCCTGGAAATCGTAGCTCCAGCTAGACGGGCTCCCACAAAAACTCTTTTTTGGAACTCAGATAGGTCTGCTTTTCCCCCATTTTGCTCAACCTGAGCAGCTGCAGCTTGTTCCTACCAGCTTTGCCAACCGTGTAATAATTATTACATTTGTGCATTGTTTAGCTTGTATTATAACAATATCCAACAATAAATATTCCCATCTAAAAACCGGTAAGTTGGCAATCCTGGTTCCTACCCTGTACCTGCAGCTTGGAATGAGCATGTATCTCATTTGATGCATTTGCATATCACAATCGTTTCTGACCAGTGACCTCGCTTTACATATCAGTACATTAATTCATCACGGGTTTCTAAACAGTTATTGTAATGACATGTTTTCCAAATATGTGTAGGTTTTCAATAATCTACCTGTAGAAACCTTTAAGATGATTTAGCTGTTCCCAGAGGAAATATCAATTTTACTATGAAACTCCTATTTTTACCTTTAAAATTGCATGCTTTTTTTAACCTATTATATGTAATGCTTTTTTCTAACAGTCTATTAAATACCTATCAGTGCTCCTGACCTGATTTATTTTGTTTAGATTCATCATCAAAGATTTCTGAAACTTCACAATAACTCAGAACTTCCTACTTTAACTTTGATTTGCGAAAAATTGTATGCATGCAGTTCGTCCATTTTCCGAAATTGAATATTACGTTGCCCAAAGAATATAATTCCATTGACCAAATTTTTCAAAACGACATAAATTCTCGAAAACACACATTTTAATGGAATAAGGTAAGGTTACTGTCAAAATCACAAAATCGTTAATATCTCCATAATAATAACATTTCGGATACATTCATGGGGATGATTCTCATACATCATTTTTCATTTTGGATGTGTACCATCGGGACACCCTGTATATTTTTAAAAAAGTATATATTTAAAGGGGGCAATTTGTCTTTTTGTCCGGAGCGCATATTACCTATCTTTATATTGCTAGAGTTCATAAAAATGAAATTTTGAATACTTTTTTCGATTAAAAAATGGTTTCTTAAAAGCCTATTCACAAGCATTGAACGAATAATAAACAGAACGCGAAATTCATCAGTGCCGTTGAAGTAAAATCATGTTCGATAATTTTATTTTGTGATATAAAAAATGAAGCAAATTTTTTTTTTGCTATAAAATTCAGACATTTGTTTCAAAAAACGATTAAATTAAAGATAAAAATATTATTAAGTCATACTGCGGATGACGTTTTCAACGCTAGTTATCCATAACACACCGCTTCTGACATTAGAGGAGAACGCATAAGAGTCCTAATAAAATCTAGCAATGTAAAAGTCGGTAATATGCGTCCGGGGCGGCATGAAAGCTAGAGCGGGCTCTGATGGAGGACCCATTTATCCAATATTTTAACTTTTCCCTGTACGCGAAAATGATTATGCACAGTTCCCATTGTCACTGTGCAAATGCATGACAGGTTTGGCATGGATTAGCCGCAATAACTGCCTTCGGTGCATCTCCATCAACAGCAGGCGGTCGTCCAGAGCGGGTGTTATCTTCGACGGATTCATCTCCATCCAGGAATTTTGAAAACCAAAACTGAGCTTTTCATGTTGACAAGGCATCCTGTGCATACGCTTAACATACATTTCAGGATGTCTCAGTTGTATTGTGACAGTTTGAATTCAAAAAACAATGTTGCTCGAATTTTGACCTTTCATTTACCGCTTGTGGCTATGATAAAGTAATTTCAATTAAGACTTCTCAAAAGAATAGGTAAAAGATGCAAACATTTGTTAAGTGGTTCAGGCTGCTGAAATAAGCAAGAATTTATTAAATGACCTGATATTTACCATTCTATTTGGAATTTCTTATCTTTAAGAATATCTCAGTATACATATCGATCCGTAATGTCATCTATTTGGTATATGTTGTCATCTATCCAGCATAAGAAAATGCTCCCACACAATCAGTGCGATAAATGGTAATTGTCTCTGTTGGCAATTGATGTGCAAGATTAAATCTTTGACCATTAACACAGTCGAGTGTTTCTTATTCTGTCACTACCAAATAGTTGAAACTCGTTTTTATCAGAAAACAAGATTTTGCGCCACATTTTAGATGTCCATGACAAATGAGTATAGCAAATTCTAGTCTAGATTTACGATTTTTGGTTAAGATAAAAGGTTTCGTTACTCGAATTCCAGCATTATTCGAGCGGCGTGAAACACTTTTCTAACCGATACTTACACTACGTTCTTCATTAATTTCACATATTTCATGTTACTTTTACTTTCGCACTAGTTGTTTTGCGGGTCTGTCACTTCTTGGCGAGATAGATGCAGGCCCGTAGCTCATTTAGAGTCATTTTGAAATGGTGTATGCACTACAAATAATTAGCCACACTTTCCATATATTTGCGTGCGACGTAATAGTAATTGGCTGATCATGTAAATGGAATAAGCCGCTAAAATGGGGAGGGGGGAATGGAAGTTTTTTTATTTTCCCATCAAATATATTGTGTTTAATTTTTTTTAAAGAAAGCAATGCTTGATAAATAAAATCATTAATCAGCACCATTTTATTATTAAAATTTAGTTGTATAGTTTCATAATCCTGGACCTTTACTTCTTCTCATTATTTAATTACCTAACAAAAGCCTCATTTTTTTTTGCCTTGACCAAGGATTCTATCCGAAACGTCAGCTTTTTTTTTTCAGGGTTTTTCTATTCCGTGTACAATTTGCTTTTTATTCCGGTTTTTTATTTTTGTGTCTCCAAATTTTTTCTTTTACATCCATCATTAATAAAAACTCAATTTTTTAACATTTTTATGCGCCACCATGAAAATACACGGTTATGGCGGTTAAAATGTTTATACCCGTACATTTTCAGTTTACAATGTATTATATTCAAGTCATACGTGCGCATGTTTTCAGTAGGAAATAATTCTCCTTTAAATATAACTTTTATTTTTAAAAAAATCATTTCTCTTTTTTTTTAAAACAGTATGCATATTTATACAGGGTGACCCAGCATAATTGTTTAGGAATATTGTATGGTTCAAATGGAACAAAAAATGTCCTATAAACATTACATCTAGTTTCGATCGTGTGTGAGATTGTAACGTTTGAATAAATTTAATGTTACTTTTTGGATTTTATGTTATCTTTAATAATTATGATTAAATCATTAGGAAAAAAAAATCGGTTAAAATTCTTAAGATGTCCACAAAAAGCTCTAAGAAAGCATTAATTTCTCAAAATTACTATTATCTCCCAGTTAAACTACTCCCACAACCTTAGTGAGATTTAAATAAAAAAAAATTGCATAGTGGAATTAAAATTTAATCTAAATATCATTTAGACTAGACATTGCGTTGTGTTATTAAAATTTATTTTTAAAGATGGAAAAATTAACTTATAATATCAATAAGACTCAGATATTACTTGGTCGCCAAAAATAAAGTGTGTTTATAAGTGAGAAGACAGACTTAGCAGAAAAGTTGAAAATATATATATTTAATAACATTAAGAAAAGAATTCTTAAAAGAAGATTTCTTCAATTACATATTTAAATTCCCCAACAACCATGACAAAGGAAAACCGTAGTTGTATGTGAATCAAGAATATCAGTAGCAAGTAGTAACTAGAAGAAAGTTGCTAGAGAAAATAAAAGCCATAAAATGATGCAGTAATAATGCACAAAATAAATATTAACAGGCTTCAAAACACTTGTGTGGCCATCACAAATGGAAGAAAACAATATTTTAACTCAATTGAATCAAAACTGTTGAATGCTTGTACAAAATACAAGACAGCAAATAAGATAAAATTGCTTGATTCACTTACAGTCAATTAAAATATGAAATGTGAAAAAGAAAATCCATAACAAAAAAAAATAAAGCCTTACACTTTTACATAAGAAATATATAAGGACAAGTATAAAGAAAAGAAAAATTATTTTAACTACTCCAGTTTAAACCATTAGAGAGATATTAGGGACCAAAATTTAATAAAAGAAAAACCCCTTAAAAATGTGTAAAAAGAAATTTAGAATTACATAATGGGCCAAGACTGAAGATAAGAAAGTAAAATTACATTAAACAGGAAAAAATTATTTTGGAAAGGTTAAAAGTCCTAATTACAAGTTTAATTTTAAGTCCCAACAGGCATGGTTAACTCACTACAGCAAAGGCACTGTTTAAATTACATGTTGAACAGAATATGATGATGGCTTCCGGAGAAGAGATTGACTGGAAAATCCAGACAAATCAGCATCACTGTCTATTGAAGTAAGTGTCCATCTCAACAGAAGAAGACCAAATGAAAATGGGCTTACATATCCGGATATTAATGAACTTGAGGTAGCTAAGACATAATCCTTAAAAATTCATTCAGGAAACCAGAAGAAAAGTTGAAGTCAGAAACTGAAGTGGCTATGGATGATGACGAAGCCTTATTAGATCATCTTTACTAATGGAAAACCGGAAAAGTAGTGAAGAAATTTTGGCATGTTGAAGCTTTTATGCTCTTGGGGCAACAATCAAGAGGCACACGGCCAGCACGCGGCAACAATTGAAGGAGCTTGACTATGTAAATCAGAGAACATCTTTTAAATGTATGACAACAATTGATATGTTATAAAACATTGTTGGCGATTTTAAATTAAGACATCAAAATGGACTTGAAAAAAAAGATGGCGAACGAATTGGTCGATGCGTTCTGCTCTCTCCTCCTATAAGCCTATATAGGAAGGAACTTTCTGGAAGCCTCTATTTTCATCTACTCATCGCTATAAACGTCTCGGACTATCTGTTGTGCCTTTATTTTGCTTTTATTAAACCATCTGGCTCTCCTTTTCTTTTCCCCCTTTTGATCGCTGGTAAGCAGCCTGTTCGATATAGGGCCAATCGCAAGTCATTATGAGCAGCGATTCTTTCGGCGATGGGGGACCCCCCCCCCCACTCGCATCCGGAGATCCTCCTCAGTGGGGAGGACAGAGGGGAGGAATGCGCTAATTGAGGGTTACCCTCCCCCAGACAAACGTGCAAGGAACTCTACTCTTTCCCCGAACTTGGGAAATGTGCCGGCTTCTCTGCGTGACTCCCTTTCGGATTTTTACATAACTTCGCAGACAACTGCCCCTCAGAAGTCCAAAAAAAATCCTAATAAAAATTCTAATAAAAAGCATGACAAAAGATCTCGCCAGGATAAACAAGATAGGCCAGAAAAACAAGATAAGTTAGAAAAACAAGACAAGCAAGCCAATCAAGATAAGTCTGATAAATCAGAAAGTCAATCTAAAAAAGGAAAAGATAATTTGTTGTCGTCCTCTCCTCTCTCACAACAACCCACGTCATCGCCCCTGACAGAGGGGGGGTCTGTCCAACCCCCTCAGAACGACAGTCAGCTACTTCTTACTACCAGCGCTGATATTGTGGAACATTTGGAATTGGCAGCTCGGCCTTGGCTACTTTTGTCAGTGACCCGCCCGAACGGGACTGCAACGTCATCTGGTCCAGAAGTAGCGCCTGCAACACCCCTTGACCCAATGTGGGACGACATCTCCCCTGGTCTTTTCCGTAAAACTATCTCTTCCTTAGTTGGTGCTTCTCCAATGGTGACGAAATTGCGTTCCGGAAAATTCCTTGTTAAATTCAATTCTAAAGCCCAGGCTTTCTCTTGTATAAATTACGAGGACATTGGGGTCTATAAATTGGCATACGAGGTACCGAGGTTCCTCACTTCTTCGGTAGGATACATTTATGGTATCCGCCGATCAGTAACACTAGAAGATCTGCAATCTCGCGCAGACGTCGGGAAGTCCATATCTGGAATCAGACAGTTCCCCCCTCCATATTCCGGAGCTTTGTATGATAAATTACTGATATTCTTCAACACGCCTTCTCCCCCTGTGAAGGTGAAATTTGAAAACCAATCATTCCCAGTCTCGTGCCCCCCACCAAGACCCTTACAGTGCTCGACCTGCCATAAGCTAGGCCATTCTAAACAAAGATGTACCAGCATGCCGCTCTGCTCCAAATGCCTGCCCCAGGAGCGTATTAGAGATAAATGCCTCTCTCCGCAAGCTCTTTGTGCGAATTGCCAGGCCAACCACTCTTCTTACTTCAAAGGCTGCAGTGTTTTCAAATACGAGTCTCTCATCAGAAGTAAGATGGTCTCTTTATTCGTATCATATTACGAAGCCAAACGTCTTACAGATATGGAGTTGGGAGTTGCGTCTGCCTCTGTCCCCGCTCGCCAGACTTATGCCACCATGGTGTCGTCCACGCCCCGCCCTCAGCTTGATACTCGGTATAATATAGCCCCTTCTCAATCTGCGTCGAATGCCCCGATTAATGACGTGAACGTCGCCACTGGCTATGACAACCCTGCTAATATTACGTGTTCCACTTGTGGACGGGAAGAACTCTCGCCGATTTTTTCCCACCATTCACCCATACCACAAATGCCTGGTTTTGACTCGATTATACCTTCCCTGGTTGCTTGGCCAGAATCTGCTTCTTCATTTGTTGCTCCCTCTTTAATAGACGCAATGGAGACTTCTTGTCAAACGCCCCCTCCTCAAGCAAACGCCGTCCCGCAATATGATGTGAGCTCTAGTGAAAATATTACCGCTCTGGGGAATCACAAAGTTGACGACCGGGTTCGAAACTGCATTAAATTGAAAAACTAAAAAATATATAAAATATATTTAGTACTGATGATGACTACCTGGTAGTTGAAATGTATACATTTATGAAGATTATAAAAATTCTTTTGTGGAAAAGTGGCATCCTTCCTTCATCTATGCTTTAAATTGTTTCTTACATCATTTGTTGAAGTGTCCGGTAAAAGCAATAATTCAGTTAATCTCGGCGATACTTTCAAATTAATGGAATCCCGTTTCCCCTTCCCCCCCTCATGGTTTCAAGACATTATGAGTTGGTGGCAAAGCGTTTTGCTTCCCCACATCAGCAATGCCCCGTCTCAATAATACAAGCATAAGTGTCCTCCACTGGAACATCAGGGGCCTGGCCTCTAACTGGGAGGACGCCATACTCCTCCACAAGAGATCCCCAATTATGACCTTGTGCGAGACCTTTTTAAGTCAAAACTCTACTGTAAACTTTCCTAAATCTTTCTCCTACATTAATAGCAGGGAGAAATATGGAGGTGGCAACCTCGTTGCCATAAAATCACACATCCCACACTTCATTAACTTCTTAGATCATTTAGATGGTACCGCGGTCATAGACTTAGTCATCTACCTTTGTGACACCTGGTTACACGTATACTGTATCTATGTCCCTGGATACCTCCCCAGGGACAAGTGGACTAATTTATTCAATCTTTTTTCTCCCCCATACATCGCTATCGGAGACTTTAACGCCAAAAGTCCCGATTGGGGCTGCAGTAATCACAATCTTAATGGTCGCTAGCTTGAGGAGCTACAAGCTAATCATAACTTCAGAATTCTATATACGTCTGAACACACCTATTCGCCGTCGAGACTGGGGTGGTCGTCCTCTAATTTGGACATAGCATTGGTGTCCTCTGACTGCCCTTTTCCCCCTTATTTGGAAGCCATTCCTGGTGCTTATAGCAGCGATCACTCTCCGATTCGCCTTTTCATTCCTTCTTCTAAAGCGTTGACCCCTGTTCCCCGCTTCCGTGTAAGTTTCTCCCCTCGGCCCAGCATGCCCAAAGTGTCAGCCATTCTACTCCTGCTCCTTTGGGCCCGGATTTAGTGAGGAGCCATAGCATTATTGATCTCCTCTCTGTTTTTCAGCAAGGACTTTCCTCCAAGCCCCCTTGTGGTAGATCCTTTCCATCCAGGCCAGTTTGATGGAATTTTGAATGTGAAGAGGTCGTTTGGATCCGGAACAAGGACAAAAGAAATTTTCGCAAATGTCTGAACTGCTGGCTAGAGCTTCGAAGAACAAAAGCTCATTGTAAGAGATTATTGAAAAGGTATAGAAGAAAATATTGGCGGGAAGTCGTCAAGAAAGATGAACCGGGTAATGTGTGGAAAGTCCTGAAGTGCTTTCAAAAGCGCCCACCTTCTTCTGTCTCTCTCATTAAAAATGATGAAGGCCACCTTCTAGACCCCAGATCTTCAGCAGAATCCATCCTCCGTTTGGCGGTGAGCACGCCTTCGACTCGTCCAAAGAGCTGGTCTAAGCACTTTCCAGCCGAATTTGTCGCTCCGGAAGCTCTTTCTCAATGGGAACTACCTTTCTCTGCCTCCTCCCTGAATTCAGCCATTAGATCCAAGCGATCTGCACCAGGCCCAGATGCCCTGACAAATTCCACCTTCTCTAAGTTAGGGAAAGGACAACGGTTCTTGTTGCTTAACGCCTTTAATGCTTCTTGGAAGACGGGTATATTTCCTTCCAGGTGGAAAGACTCTATCATACATCCAGTTTTAAAGCCTGGTAGACTACGATCATCGCCCTCAAGTTTTCATCCAATTGCCTTGACCTCCTGCTTGATTAAAATATTGGAGCGCCTTGTCAACGATCGACTGCAGCATTATCTGGAATATAATCATCTTCTCCCGGATTATTGCCAAGGTTTTAGGAAAGGCCGCAACCATCTTCTCCCTGTTTTAAAGCTGATAGATGACATCTGGTTATCAAGGGAAAAAGGAGAGTATATTGGCATTGTCTTCCTAGATATCAACAAGGCTTTCGACTCGGTCTCTCACGAGCTCCTTTCCAACAAATTAGTCGACATCAACACCCCTCGGAGGATGGGTATCTGGATTAACTCCTTCCTAAAAGCACGGAGAATCGGTATTCGATTTCCCGGCGGTTCCTCCTGGACCACGCAGCAGCTAGGCCTCCCGCAAGGTTCAATCCTGATCCCCACCCTTTTCAACATTTTCACAAGGGACGTTTTCTCCTCGCTTTCTCCATCAATAAGTAGGAGCTTATATGCGGACGATATGGCATTTTGGTATTCCAGTAGCTCTCTTCCAAAAATTCGAGCTACGCTTCAGGACGCTTGTGACAAACTTGAGGCTTGGAAAAACGCCAATCGCTTCTCCTTCTCTCCAGATAAATCGGTGGTAATGTGTCTGCCTAAGCATGGCCATCCTCCTCTGTTAAACGTCTTTCTTCACGGTGCCAGGCTTCCTAATAGAAATATTCATAAATTTCTCGGAGTGACTATAGACAACAGGCTTAACTGGAAGAGTCACGTTGGTATGCTTAGGGGAAATCTGTCTAAGTGCTTAGCCCGGTTAAGCTTGGTTATTAAGTCAAGGTGGGGGCCCCCGTGGTTATTAAGTCTTCCTCCTTGACTTGTACCCTCGTAAAGATCACGGACCAATCGGCGTTACCTTTGTTGCTTGCCCCCAAGTCGAGTGTAAACTCTTTGATGGTCTTGGAGAGGAAGCTTTTGAGAAGGTGCTTGCGCGCTGTCATCTCTTCCCCGTGTCCCTTGCTTTACATCGAAACAGGCATCCTACTGCCAATCTTTGCAAAGTTCAACAGAGGATACCAAGTTTGACTCCCTTTGTCAGTCCCTTTTAAGGTCAAACCGCCTCCGCCTTCTTGCGACAAACTTACTTAAAAAGTTTGATTGTGGTCTCTTTTACCCCTGTGAACCTACTACTTTAAGACAAGTTTGGGTGAATCCACCGGCCGTCGTTGTGACCCCTCCCCCCAATTGGTTAGTGTCTGTTAGCCTATCTGCTGTGTGCTCCAATCAGTTTGATGCATATCTTAGAGATGAATTTTCTTCTTTCCGGAAAATATACACCGACGCCTCTCTCTCCCCCCGTGGTAGAAGTTCGCGTTTTGTTTTGTTTCTTCAGTTAAAATAACATCACGTCACTGGGTCTACCCTATTCGATGGGAAAACTGAGGAGGAAATTTTTAGCATTTTATAAAACAAACAAACTCGAAACAAAAACGTTATCAGATCATTTCTTCACGTCATTCACTTTGTCCTAGAATCATTTTGTCTGCAGTCAACTCGACATGTTCTGTATGCCACATTGAAGTCGTCCAATGAGCTTGCAATGAGGATTGTGAGTGATCAACTCATCGGATTTTGGTGAACTTTTTTTTTGTTTTGTTTGGAATTTGCTGTTGAACAAATGTGCAATTAGAATATTTTGTGTATCTCTTACGGTTTTCGAGATAGAATTTAGATGTGCTTTAATTTGCATATTTGAGATGACGAAAGGTGCTCCATCAGATAGAGCACCCTCCAGTTCCTAATCATTCCTTGTATTGGAATTTGCGTAACTACATTGGTATCCAAGATAGGAAGGGGGTAACAGACTTTTAACTCACCTGGCATAATTTTAAAAAGAATGATTACCCTGCCTTGTAAACATCTATTACAAATGTTGAAGGACTGATGACGATGCGGATACTTTTGAGGGGACTATCCAACGAATTATTGAAGAATGTATTATTCGTCTCAATGAAAGGAGTCTCTGCCTATAGTGACTCTATTAACTTTTATTCGCTGAAATAAATGCTACAACATTTCTTTATTTTTTTTTTAACAAAATTATATCATAAAAGACTTAACCCATTTTCATAAAAACCATGTCAAAGAACAGTTTAAGGTTCCCTCTAACAGTGTATTAGTTTCCTTCGGTTCTACATTTTGCCGTTTCAGAATAGTTAGCTGCACAAAATTATTTACATAGGGACACAAGTAAAGAAGGATTTTTTTTAAATTTCAATGTACTGTATTTTCTCGAATCATGAGTTTTTAAGTCAATTTCAGAGGGAAAAACCACCATCAATTGGAATTCAAGTTTGGTGTATCCTGGCGTAATCTTCCTGGAACACTGCAGTTGATCAGAAAAAAGAAACTCGTCCAAGAATGGAATGACCTGGTCTTCCAGCAGATTCAGACACTCGGCTGCATAACATTCCAGAATACAGACCAGAGCAACAGAAGCAAACCCAGATCATCGCAGAGTCTCCACAGGCTTGGATAGTGCGGTTCTTTTCTTACCCTGATGCGCTCATCATCTATGATGGTGGGTCGAAAAGTAATGCCTCCATGGTTGTAATTTTGTTTATTTTTTAACCGATTTTCAAAATTCTTATTGTATCTGATACTTATATTTGTCCTCTGTGTAATGCACTATTCACATTTCAACATAGTCCCCATTCCTTTCCACGCATTGCGCCAACGCGTAAGTAGTCGGATGAACCCGTCGGAGAAAAATTCCGGGGTTTTTGTCGACACCAGGATTGAATGGCAGCTTTGGACCCTCTTCTATAGCACGATAACGCTCGCCCGCATACGATCCCACACCCAGAAGCGTTGCAGCGTGTACAGTTCAAAGATGGAAGACTTTTCACCTTGTGACTTTCACCACTTCCCAAAGAAGAAAGAGCACCTTAAGGGACATGAGTTGCGTTCTCATGATGAGGTGAAAGATGCCATTCAATCCTCGTGTCGACAACAACCCCGGAATTCCTCTCCAAAGGGTTCATCCGATTATTCATGCGTTGGCGCAATACGTGGAAAGGGACCAGGACTCTGTGTAATGGAAAATAGTGCATTATATTGAGGACAAATGTAAGTATCAGATATAAAAAGAATTTTGAAAATTGGTCACCAAATAAAAAAGTTACAGCTTTTCGACCAACCCTTGTATGTAGGATAGGGTAAACCTGGATTCATCAAACCTGATGACTTTTTTCATCTGCTCCATTTTCCAATTTTTGTCCTCCCGGGCGAACAGTAATCATCTTTTCCTATTGTTTTTACTAAAAATCGGATATCTTGTGGCAGAGCAGTTGCTTAGTTACAGTCCTTAAAGTTTCGTCGCATTGTGCGGAAGGATAAGCTTTTGATTTCCTTGTTAAACTTTTCTGTCAGGTTTAATGTATAATTTCTTCGGTTTTTCCTTCATCATGCGTCTTAATGATCTCCAGTCACGATTAGTCAGAATTTTTTTCCGATCACAGTTACTACTCGGGGTTGATGATTCAGATCTTTCCTTCCGAGGCTTTACTAATTGTTGAACACTTTTTACTCAATCCCAGTAATTGCCGCAATCTCTTTGCTTGTTTTCTCTGCTTGGAATAAGCCGATAATTTGCTCCTTCTGAAACTCGGTGACATCTTTTCCGCGACCATATGCTGCGTCCACATACATCTTTCTTCAAAACAAATAAAGCGATAAACTAATGCAGGACAATATAAAGGAAGTATTTCGCACAAGACTTCAGTAGTATGCCTGTGACTGACTCCTTAGTATTTGCATATTGAATATTCGACGGCGACTTTATTTTGGCTAGCCAGTGTATAATCACCATCATTTACAACCATTATTTATCCACTGCAGGATGAGGTTCCTCCAAATCTATGAAGCACTGAAAAAGCATAGTTAATTTGAAGTGAATTGGCCAATAAACCTGTACTCTGGCAAATGAAAATTGCAAGCTCATCATAAGAGTGAGAAAACATCCGCGCCAGAAAAGACCCTAACCTAACCTGATCATCACGAAGGCCAAAAGACCTGAGCCTATCAGTGTTGCCAATTTAGCAGGGGTATGTCCAGTTTAAAAAGCATTTTCATTGTTTTGTGCATTGTTTAATTTTTATTAATAATGTCCCATAAAGGACAAGCGCATGAAATAAAATGATAAATTAGCAATACTGGTTTGTAATCTGTTTGTAATCAACGATGGTTTAACCCATAATCCTTTGCGAAGTCACCCTACAATACTGTTACAATACTGTTACTAGGAGCGAATCTATATATATAAAATTTCTCTGTATGTCTGCCTGTCTGTCTGTTCACTATGCATTCCAAAATGGTTGGTCTATCTTGATGAAATTTTGCATGGTAATTTAGGTTGACCCTGGGAAGGTTTTAGGCAGGCCAAATTGATCCAAGGTCAAGGTCATGGTGGAGTTATAATGCTTTTTTATCTCCCCCCCCCCCACATTCTGTCTCTCTTTTTTAAGGGAATTTTTATTTCTTTGACCACGTAAAGGGGTAATTTAAGAAGAAGATAGATTGAAGATACATACATAGAAAAAGAAATAAGATAGAAAAAGATAGATGAACTGGAGGCTTTTGTTGCAGAAAATGAACGAAAGCTACTCGATGACCAAAGAACTGCTTACAACAGGATAATTGATGCTGTCAGAAGACAGACTGAAAAACTTTTTTTTCTTGATGTGCCTGTGCCTGGAGGCACAGGAAAAACCTTCCTGATCAACTTTTTCTCGCAAAGACCAGGCAGCACTGCATATCTTGCTGTAGCATCTTCTGGCATTGCAGCAGCAGTTCATACTGGAGGCAGGACTGCACATTCAGCTTTTAAGATTCCTTTGAACTTAGCCAAAACAGATTCTTCAATAATTAACATTTCAAGGAATTCAGGCAAGGCCATGGTTTTCCAATAAACACGGCTCATTATTTGGGATGTGTGCACCATGTCATATCGCAAGGCGCTGGAAGCTGTTGACAAGACTTTGAATGACATCAGAGGCAGTGACAGTCTCATGGGAGGAGTGACTGTGGTACTTGCAGGAGACTTTCAACAGACGGGAATCGTCATCCCATAAGGCACAAAGGCTGATGAGCTGAATGCTTCTTTGAAGAGCTCCATTCTCTGGCAACATGTTCAGAAACTGGAACTGAAGACCACCAGGAGAGCCCGTCTGTTTGAAGATTTAACAGCTGTGCACTTTTCACAGCAACTGCTTGCCAATGGCAGCAGAGGATTGCCTTATTTTTTTTTACCAACAGCTCAACATGCATCAACTGCCATGTGAAGAGATAGTTGGCACAATAGATGAGCTCAAGGCCAAAGTCTTTTATAGCATGAAGAACAACTACTCCCTCCACCTGTTTGTGTGAGCGTGCGATTTTGGCTCCACAAAATGATGAAGATGAAAAAATCAAACTGGATCTGTTAAAAAAAATCAATCTATATCTGCTAAAAATATTACCTGAACCAGCAAGTTCTTTTCGATCTATTGACACTGTTGTCAATCAGGATGAAACTGTAGAGTTTTCATCTGAGTTTCTAAACTTTGTCCAGCCACCTAGAATGCCACTGCACAGCCTAATCCTCCAAGTAGGAGCTCAGTCATACTGCTGAGAAACTTGGACCTTCCACGATTGTGCAATGAAATAAGGTTAGTCATGAAAAGCATGAAGCCTCATGTTATCGAGGTCATGACTATGGTCATCATAGCGAAATACAAAACTGAAATTGTGTTCATTCCAAGAATCCCGCTGATCCCATCAGACACAGATTTGCCATTTCAGTTCAAGAGACTGCAATCTCCTCTTAAGCTCAGTTTCGCTATGTCAATCAACAAGTCTCAGGACAATCTCTTAAGGTTGTTGGACTTGATATAAAGTCTTCTTGACTTTCTTATGGCCAGCTATATGTTGGTTGTTCGCGTGTTGACATTCCACATAATCCTTAGATCTACTTTAACCAAAACGGTTTCACTAAGAACATTATTTATTTGGAAGCTTTGCATTAACTAATTCCTTGTTTTGTATGGGTTTGTGTTTAACTTAAGTTTTTTGCTTTGTTCAACAGAATAAATACTTTTAATTAAAAACTGTTCTTGACACGTTTTTTTAATTAGTTTTCACTGTTTAGTTTTTAGTTATAGCTTTTTTTTTATTATAACACAAGCAATGCCGGGTATTAAGGGTAGTTTTATATATAAAAATTATCTCGGTAGGACTTAGCAATGTCTAGATTTTGAAGTTCGAAATTTAAATTTTTTCTTGAAAAACCGGGACTTCTGGTCGAACCCCATTAAGGCGAATCATACTATAAGATAACGTGAGAAATTTGGATGCTATACGACGATAACGCAAATAAAACCACTCGAAATCAATTTTCACACAGAAGATTTTACTGGATAGAGCGATTCAGTTTCTGTTATCGCTATAAGAAGTGTACTTTCTATGTCGCCCACACAATAAGATTTATTATAACAAAAATAAGGAGCGCAACACTATCCGGGATTCAGTAGATTGTACTTTTGGGGTTTCAACCTAATTAAATAATTAAACAAAATTGGAACGTAGGTAATAATTAAAACTGGATTTAATTCTCCAAACATAAGCTAAAGATATTAATGAAAAAAAGGAAAAATTCCGCGACCTGGATTCGAACAAGGGACTACGGTTATCACGGCTACATGTTCATAATTCATAAACCTTTTTGTAGCTGACTGAATACGTGAAGTGACGAAGTGAATGTGACGAACAGAATGTGTCAATTCGACAGAGTGGCGAAACGATTCTGGGACAAAATGAACGTGACCATTTCAATGTAATTTGCTGAATCTGTCCAGTCTACTGAGTCAAATCGATTCTGGGGCGTACGGATATAACGACTTGACTAAACGAACGGAAGGAGTCAAGTTGACTTGAGTGTCAAAATGATACTGAGCGAAATGAATGTGACGATTTGAAGCATTGAAAAAGTTTCAGACCAGATGAAGTGTGTGACGAACTGATTTTTAAATTATTTATTTATTTATTTATATGCATTCCATCTGGAATAAAGTATAATTAAGAAAGTAAACAGGAAAAATAATAAAAAAAATATAGAAAATTGTTGGGAATACATCAGTTACTGCATAAAATGTTTGTTAAAGTTCAGGACAGTATTTTATTATTTTTCAGAGTAGGTTAGTCATGGTCCATTTGTCCGTTGATATAATGTTCCGTGATCTTCGAAAATAGGATAGTTCGGTTGGTAGTGGTAAATCTACTCAAGAATTCGAGCGAATAAATAGCGCTATTTATTATGAGCTTTAGCAAAAGACTACTTATAAAAAGCACGCTTGGACTGTACGTTTATCTGGTCGCCGTTTGCACGATTACTTGAAAACGGATTAACTGTTTCAAATAAAGTTTTTGAAATATGACCAGCAAAGTCTTAGCTCGGCTGTATCAACTTTTCAGGCTTTTTCGTGGACCCCTTTTTCGAATACACGCGCTAAAGCAGTGACCGTAAAGAAAACCAAAATAATGGCATGTCATAGAACAATTGATTCGTCAGGAATGAATAAACTGCTACTTTCATGATCATCTTTTAAGCATTGTGACATGGGCACGCACACGTGAAACCGTTTTGTCGAGGCTCAGGAACCAAATCATTCAATATTTGAGCAATAAAATAGACGCAAATTTGGAAAGAATTAAATGAATTTCCGTTATAATTTCCGTTACTAATAACTTAGCTAGACCTTAAATTCTCGAATTTAATATTACTTCTATGTCACAGGTAAAGCTCCTTGGAATATTTACAAGATTTTATTCTCATTTCATTTTGGAATTTTTTTTACTATTTATTAGAAGAAACGGCAGAATAATGCTATCATATTTTAATTGTTACTATTGCTTCAGAAAAGTTTATACATTTCAATTATCCAATTATATACAATTATTATAGATATAAAAAGCAAGAAAATAAAAACATTTTTTATTAATATGCTTTCAACGACTAAATTCGGAAAGAAGAAGCTAATGAAATTAGGAAATATCGTCAATATCCTGGGTTGTCAAAATTTTTATCATAATTATTAATACAAATCTACATTAAAACTTATTTAACTATTATCAGCATAGAGACTGTAATAAAATTTATTTATTAGAAAACATGTATTAATTTTCATGAACTCTGTTGATTTTTAAACCCTATTCAAAGTTAACACACGAATCTCATTTTTAAAATCATCGCGAAAGGTTTCGGTTTCGACGAGATGCTGACAAACGCCATTAGATGGCAGCACGTTAAAATCCCCCTAGTTTGTGCGTGATGATGGGACCAGCTTTAACGTGGAAGAGACTCACTCTCCCTTATCAGCTCTTGTTATATGCAAACTCTCTTTATTAAACGGGATTATCTTTAATACAATTAGATAAAAGATAAACACAATTTCACACGTGATTTGTAATCTAGAGCCACGGATATACATTTCGAAGACACGGTCCTCTTCATCAGCATGTAAATAGAGAATACAATGTGTGACTATATACCTATACAATTAATAACCAATTAAGCTATTTTTGAGCTAATTAATAACCCAATTAAGGTTCCTGCATTTGAAGGGGAACAACGCCAAACAAATCCATGAGGAGTTAGTGGCCGTTTATGGTGACAATGCCCTTTCGTACGAGATAGTCGCCACGTGGCGACGACGTTTCCAGACAAGCGTGGAAAACGAACCTCGGAGCGGACGCCCCTCAATCTGGAGGCACAAATTGCGATGGACTACGCACGGAAAGGCCAGATAATCACGGAAGCGTACCACCGGGACCTAATGCGGAAGTTACGGGAGGCCATCAATGCAAAGCGGGGAGGTAAGCTGTCCAAAGGGATCAGATTAATGGGACCATGCGCGTTGAGGGGGAGCTGGAATTCGAAATACTGCCTCATCCGCCATATTCATCCGACCTGGTCCCAAGCGACTTCTTCCTCTTCCCTCGCCTGAAGAACCCGCTTCGTGGACGGCATTTCCAAAACGACGACGAAGTCATCTTCGTGGTGGAGCAGCTCCTCAACAGCCAAAAGGAGAATTTCTATAAAAGTAGCATCCACCAAGTCATTCATCGTTGGGAAAATTCTTTGGCTCTGGGAGGTGCATATATGAAGAAGGACTCACGCTACATCGTGTAGGGTCAACCCATCTCTCAGTCGCCCTTTGTATGTGCAGGAATAGTTTGAGGAGACGGGATGTGAAGAAATGAACAGATCTGCGCAGATATGATATAAATCCAACTGAAAACCTATAGAATGAATTGGAACAATGCCACCATCTGTTAATGAACTCGTCAACGCTCTTGGAGAATAAAGGGAATTCGGGAATTCCTGAAGCTATGTACAAAAATTGGTAGAAAGTCTTCCTCGGGTAACATAGGCAATTGGAGTTCAACACCATTTTCGTGAAATCATGGTTGCAACCCAAAAGTGCAGATGCTTGGAAACTTTCGATCATAGAATATACAAAGCAGAGACTGAGGCTAATGGGGAGGTTTAAAGATGATTATTATTCGCAAGCCTACCCAGAAAGAGGAGAATCATAATATGCTACCCATTATTTAGTAAATGAAAGCCTGTTCTAATGAAAGGTTTTTTATTTCTTATCTTATACAATTAAGCCAACATTACTGCTAACAAGAAAGAAAGAAAGGAAACCACTATTTATGTGGAATAGAGGGTTTTTTTTTTTCTTCCTTTCTTATTAACCTAGTGTCCACAGTGTATTTTATTAACATTACTGCTGTTGATTATAAGCAATTTTCACTCTATAAAGCAGTTACGCTAAGTAGACTTGATTACTTACCATTTTTTTAAAAATAATTTCATTTAGCAAGCAATTAGGTCTCGATTGATTTCATTCAGTTGCACTCAATTATAGGGCTTCATTGCGGCATCGTTCCAAAGGAGACGTTAATGAGCTACCTAATCATTTTAATTGTGTATACTTGCGAATAATAATCATCTTTTCGTCATCGTCATCAGCCATCGGTATTTTTTTTTCTGTTAGCGAAAGCGATATTTGAAGACGATTTCTCATTATCGGAAAACTTTGAAGAGTAGAAATGCTCTTATTAAATTTTCTCCGGTGGCGCCTAAATGATTTTCTCTCGTTCGACCCAATTTGGCAAAAAGAGCCGACCATAGAATTCTCATTGATTAAAATGCTTTTTATTTGTCTTAAGTAAATGTTATTTTTTATTAAAAAAAAAGTTTAATAATCGATTTTTCCCCCCTTTTTTTTTAGATCAGGATACGGTCACAACGAAATCCCAAGTAAGCGCTTATTTTTATTTACCTTCAATTCTTCTAGTTTTTAGTAATCAAATAAATGATGTAATTTTTTTATAAAAACATGCACGCAAAAATTTTGATCAATTAGCTTTTCCTTAAGTAATAACGTTGACAAATATATCTCAACGGCGTTAACTGAAATAAATTAATTTAGGATGTTAAATTGTTTAAATTTGATTTTGTAAATGGGTAAAGTAAGTAATATTTTAACTTTTTTCTTTATATTTCTCCCTCCTATATGAATAAATATGATTGATTCGCCAGTCCACTTGGTTATCTACTGCCATATAAATCATTTTTATCTAATAACCTTTTGTGCGCCAAATAAATCTTCATAAGCGATTATTCCCCGGTATGTCTTGAGATAGAAAAGGTTTTCCCCATTTATGAATTACGTGTCAGCGTACACGCAAAAAGGCTTTGTCGGGTAAATGTACATCGATTTATAATCTAACCGCCACATAGAAAGACCGGTAATTAAGAATCTTCTGGAAATAATTTTGCATCATCATTATTTGTCAATTTTGTGATTTCAACTAAAAAAAATTATTTAAGCCAGATTTGAATTATTCTGCAGCTCAATAATAAAGTTTCATGCGTAATACTTTCTTTTGTGTGCTAAATCCTAAATAGATTTAAAATGTAAGTTAAAATGTTTAGTTTTAATCTTTTACTTGACATCTAAACTGAATACAACTTTTACTTAGACCATTAGAATATGCCAAATGACTTAAAAATCCCGTTCCCTTCTATAATAAGGAATGGGGTGAATTTTGATTTAATAATGTTAATTCTTGGTATACGTCACGACTCTGGAACCCCGCGGGTTAGCTGATGCAGTTCTTTAATAAGATCGTTGAGGAAAAGAGGGTTCCAGATGACTGGAATCGAAGCATAACGATGCCCATATGGAAGAAGAAAGGCAGCCCCCGCTGATTGCGCCAATTACCGGCCGATCCGTCTGCTGCCCCATACAATGAAGATCTTCGAAAGGATCATCGATAGTCGTATCCGAGAAATTGTGGAACTCACCCCAAACCAATGTGGGTTTGTTAAAGAATGCGGTACAACTGATGCAATTCACGCAATTCGGCTATTATCCGAAAAACATCGCGAGAAGAAAAGGACACTCCATATGGCTTTTCTAGACCTCGAGAAAGCGTTCGATCGTGTACCACGCGAGGTTATATGGTATGCGCTACGCGAGCGCGGTGTGCCAGAAGAATTGATCTGTTGGATCCAACTACTTTACAAGGAGCCGAAGAACTGCATACGGGCAGCGGCAGGGACATCAAGTGACTTTCCTGTTAATATCGGTGTTAAGTGACTAACCTACAAGAACAGGTACAAAAGTGGAAAGATTGACTGGCGCATTTCGGACTGCGGCTAAATTTTCAGAAGACTGTATATATGACAACAGACCCCGATGAAGATGAAACAATTAAAATCGCGGGCTTCGATCTCCAAACAACTTTAAATATCTGGGCTCTACTCTGGCAGCGGATGGTGGCCTCGGGACGGAAGCTAACGCCCGCATTAACGCAGCTTGGTTGAAATGGAGATCGGCAACCGGAGTTCTCTGCGATAAGAGGATGCCTGAAAGACTGAAATCTAAGATTTACCGTACTGTTATACGGCCCGTAGCTTTATATGGCACGGAATGCTGGCCGCTCACAAAAGCCATAGAAAGGCGACTCAGTGCAATGGAAACCAAGATGCTACGAAGATCAGCTGGTGCCACTCTATTTGATTACATCACTAACGATGACATCAGGCAAGGTTTTGGAGTGGTACCAATCACAAGTAAAATGCGCGAAAGTCGTCTCAGATGATACGGCCATGTACTGAGAAGTGGAGAAAACACCATGGCGAGGAAGGGTTTTGAATTGGAGGTGACCGGTAAACGGCCCAAAGGAAGACCAAAACAACGATGGTGCGACACGTTGCACAATGATTTACGCATCGCTGGCCTCCATCCTAATCAAGCCCACGATAGAGACAAAAATCCAAGAATGCGGACCCCGCCACCACACGGGACAAACGCTAAGAAAAAGAAGAAGAATTCTTGGTATATGAGCTTTAAAGTAAAAATTAAACATTTAAAATTTATCAAAAATATGGCTGGAGAAAACAAATTCTAATTATACAGGGTGTATATAAATGAATATCCCAACTTTGCTGGGCTATTAAAAGAAAACAATAAGAAAAAAAGTACAACCTTGTTGTTCATCGGAAATCAAACATAACAGTTGAAAGTTTAAATTCAACATAGTTATAAGTGTTCAATGTGAGCCCCTCCAGAAATACGAACGATATAAATGAATATCCCAACTTTGGATATGCTACAGATTTGGTGGTTGCCACTGTTAGCAGAAGAATCTGGTCTTTTTATTCTACAGCAGGATGGTGCACCATCCCATTGGCACTGAGCTGCAGTGCATGGAGACGTCCCCGTCACATGGATTTCCAATCACGAGCAGCGAAGCTCTACTGAACCATTTCTAGTAGCGAACCAATACTGACGCATAAGCAACGTCGAGTTCGAATAAGATGGTGCAAGGAATATCTTATGTGGGATGCTGGTGACTAGAAACGTGTGCTCTTTAGTGACGAATCCGTTTTTTCGGTACAGCATGGACCTCAAGGACTAAAGTATGGCGATTTGAATTGAACATGAAACCTTTTTGAAGAGCTGCCTCAAGCTTTGTGTTAAGTTTGTTATTTCGATAATGGTCTGGGGCTGCATGACTGCAGATGGTGTTGGTAAGCTGTACATACAGAATGGACATGTGAATTCTGAAGTTTACCAAGAAGTAGTAGAACACTTTATGCTGCCTTCGGCCGAAGATTTGTGCCACGATGATTTCATTTTCATTTTCCAATAGGATGGCGCGTCCATGTCACACACCGAAGACCACCATGTCTCAGAGAAAAGCATATTCATATTTTTCTTTGGCCGGCCAATTCCACGGATATTAATCCGATTAAAAATTTATAGAAAATTATGAAGAAAAAATTACAAATCGACGCTCCAAGGACCAAGGCAGAACTTATTGCATCTATAAAAAAAGTTTGGCCATCTATTACGGCGGAACAATTTTACACTTGTCAACAGTATGCCTGCCAGGTTAAAAGTTGACATCAGAGCAAAAGGAGAAGCTACTCAATATTAAGGACTTGATAACCAGGAAATTTCCTTTGATTTGTTTGTAAAATCTTATTTTTCTGATTGATTTCATTTTTCTGCTGACGTATTCTATTTTAATTTTTTGACCGTATTCTAATTTTGTGATTTCAGATGTACTGCTTAATTTATAAGGAATTCGGTTAAAATACCTTACTGTACAACTGAACATTTTGCTTTTAACTACTATTTAGATAAATTAAAGAGAAATGTTTGATTATAGCCTAAAATAAAATAAGTTACTTATTCAAGTGAAATGATTTTTCTCCTTATTCTACTATTCTGAGTCAAAGTTGTAGATTAATTACTGTGGTTATTTTATAAAGATTATATTGCAACCTGTTTCTTGTTGCGATTGGAAATGCCTAATTAATTCTCGTTTAATTGACTGCTTCTGTTAAAAACTTTCATTTTAAACTTCTAATGGCCTTTTAATTTCATAAATAATTTTAGTGTGGTCTTTTTTAAATTTTATTTATCATGCTAAATATTCTATAGAACCATAAAGTTTCTGATTCTTTGACCTTTTATTTTAATTGAATTAGCGGAAGAACCGAAGCACTCTTTAGGAAATTAAAAGCTTTCGTGTTCAAATAAATACGCGACGTAGTCATACGGAAATGTGCTCTTGTTGAACAATAATTGATTCTCAGAGGTGTGATCGCCTTTCACACATTTCCAATTGAATGTCCATTTGAACACTATAAGCGATTAAAGCACGGCGTGGTGTCTGGGTTTCATAATTTGTTCCATCCAAGCTCTCTTTAACGCCTCTCGAATTCTAAATGAAGAACCCACTTTGGCGGTGTTTGCGAAGAACAATGTTGACACTAAAACCATCGCCTTTGGTTTTCCATTGAAAACTTTTCGCCTATTCGTAATGCCAAACGAATATCGACGGCTGCGTTTGCTTTCATTTTCCTTCTGGGTTAATTAGACAAATAGTGAGCTAACGGGAAATTTTTTTTTCTACGGATAATGAACGTTTCATATTGAATTTTAAAGAGAGAGATTGAGAAATTTCTTTGTTTGTGGGAATTAATTTTCCTAAAATATAAATCCATATAAATCTTTTATATTTTATAGCTTAATATTTTACGATAAGTTAAAGTATATTCTTAATTATCTAAAACATTTTTTTAAACAAAACTATTTTTATGAAAGAAGTAATTAATGAAAGGAAAAAAAAATACCGCGATCGAACCTGAGACCACGACTTCACGCGTCGCTGCTTGATAGAGCAGCCAACTGAGCTAGAATAGCGACACGTTAAGTCGTGGTCTGTGGTTCAGTTTCAGGTCGTTGAATTTTTTTTCTTTCATTTATTACTTCTTTCCAACTGAATTATTGGAGTGATATCTCTTGTTAAATATCCAATTTTCAAACTAATTTTGTTTAAATAGTACCCTTTAATCCCATCTGCCGGCCAGGTGGCCGAGAGGGCTAGGGCGTAGGCTTTCTAGTTCTCGAGTCCGCCTGGTCGTGGGTTCGAATCCCGCCGTGGGCATGGATGTTTGTGTTTGTCCTGGGCTGCGTACGGATATAACTTGTGTAAAAGGCGCAAAATGACCTTAGTAGTCGACGCCATAATTTCTAATAAACCTAAACCAAACCTTTAATCCCATCGATTGTTCTTTTACTACCACTTAAGATTGCCCTTTTACTTTAACGTGTATAAAATTTTTAATAAATCAAAGTTAAACCACGTTATTAGGAACATTTAAAAGTGTATATTACTAACTTATTCTTTAACTCCGGATGGAATTAATTGCTCTAATAGCGTGTTGCCAGCAAAAATTAAATTATCTTTTGTTATAAATTATGATCAAAATTTAATAATTTTGTAAATAATTTTCGGTGAAGTTTAGGTTTTTAAGTCTGTCGATAATATTTTAAATAAGTTTTTGCGTATTTTTAATTGAACTTATAACATGTGTAACTTTATTTTCAGTTCAAGTTTGTCCATGTCATTATTGATTATGTCCTTTGGTGATTTCACTTTAAGAGATTTTCCACTTAAAATTTTAGTTATCAGAGTTTTCTTTTCCCAAGGACGATACTCTTGGGCTTTTAGACTGTTTGTGCAGGAGTGATTTAGCAAATTTTCCTTTTATATGAAATATTTTAACCTTTTGCAATTTAAATTAACCCTCTTTTGTACCATATACAACATTGCAGGTATTCAAAATTAGTAATGCTTAAATTAATAAAAATTAATCAGGAATTAACCAACGCCAAAACATGCAATTTTTTTTTAGAATTAAAAATATTTTAACATGACTTTTATATTTTGTTTCTACTTTAATTAAAAGAATTATGCGATTTTGGCAAATAATGAAAACTGTATATATTCATGTTCTCGAAACCAACACACCTTGAAGTCAAATTACGTATATTATGTACAAGTTTAAGATCGAAATATCAATACTACACCCTGTGACAATAAAGTTCGGTGAATGATGGCATATTGAGAGTGGATTGCTCGCTTACATGAAACAGCAGTTACTGTCCTTCAAAGTAATCCCCGTCGATGGTAATGCACTTCTGGGAACGCCTGTACAAGTCCTGGAAACTCCTGGCGTAGTCGTTTTTAGGGATAGCCTTCAGTTGGGTCGTAACATTACGTTGGATGTCTGACCACTTTGGGGGGCGTCTTCTACGGTGTTCCGGCCTCCTCGGAACCGTTTAAACCACTCATAAGCACACTTCAAAGTAATAGCACTTTCTTTGTAAACTGTTGTCATCATTTCATGAGTCTCTTTTGTTCGCTGATCCATTTTGGGTTTCGACCGCGCGTACTACGCCTTCTCTCTTCAATGTCCTGTTTAAACACAATAAACACACTCGCAGTGCTGATTCTCTCAAATTTGTTTAAACGTGTCTCGACCTGTCTGGGGCAGGATACGACGATGGTGCACTCTTACGACCGTTAGCAATTTGTCGTCATTCACCGAACTTTATTGTCACAAGTTGTATCTTCTTGAGGCCGTTCTTTATTGGTAAGCATTTTGTTTTGATTGCACCCTAGTCCAATTGAATAAAGGTCAAGTTGCAAGTTTTGACAATCAATGGGATTACAAACAATTTTGTCTAATATCATCCGCAAATAAAAATCTGGGAAGATTTTACCACTTCAGGAATATCATTAATAAATATAAAAAATAGCAAAGGTCCTACAATTGGACCCTGAGGTACCCCTGAAAAGGAAACAAAAGTAGGTGAATAAATATTATTAATAAAAACATAATTAATTCTGTTGATTGAGTTATTATTTAACCAATTTGGAGTTATAATTTAACTTTTGGAGATTGTTCTTTTTACCTATAAGTGTTATTATCCCGAGCAACGCCGGATCCTCTGCTAGTTAATTAATAAAATAAAAACTAAAAATTAAGTACAAAAATTGAATCACTAAGAATCAGTTTTCAATTATTAAACACTCTGAATAAGAATGTGAATACTATTTTTTTTTAAAGGGCCATTTTAAATAATGTCTGCCCTATTTAAAAAACAATTTTAACAAAAACTATTTGACTAAAAAATAACCAACATACCGTATTCACTTAATTGCAAAATTGAGTTCAAGCGGTTAGTGTCACGTTTCACGTTTATGGACCGCTCACGACCGGTCGGACTTTTTGGATAAGCCCTACGCGGCGTCTCGTTTACTCGATACTAATTGGCAGTAGAAATACTTAGACGTGTTCTTTATTAGTATGCACGCAAGAAATTTTGTTTAACGAGTCATCATATTAATAATTTGACTTTGATATTATCCACAAGCGGAGACCGTAGCTTCACGACGACATAGTTGTCTTCTTCGCATGCTCAGGCATTATGCGGAGAGCCCACCAGTTGCGGCTCTT
Source organism: Rhysida immarginata (assembly GCA_023313115.1). Taxonomy (NCBI): domain Eukaryota; kingdom Metazoa; phylum Arthropoda; class Chilopoda; order Scolopendromorpha; family Scolopendridae; genus Rhysida; species Rhysida immarginata. Next base: position 755,165 of record JAHWFO010023340.1, read on the forward strand.
CGATGCTACTTCTGAATTGGTTTCATTTAAATAACGCGAATTTCAGAAATTTTCACAAAAATTGATATAACTTAGTTCTTATTCCACATAGATATCTTTAACTTAGTCCTTATTTCTCATTTATTAGCCTTTAGAAATTCTGCCAAAATGAAAACTTTTGTTGCATTACGAGTCGTGCTTAAGTTTTTTTAGAATTTAGGTCTCTGTGATTTTATTAGGAGAACTCGCGTTTTTACCGCAATTACCGACAGCTCATTAGTTCGTCTCCTGCTTCATTCTTTTCACTTCGCTGACAAGACACTCTTTGGTTACATCGGCTACTCGCTATATCTTTCTCCACCGTCGTGGCACGATCCTTGAGAAGCTCCTACAATAATCATCCGAAATAGCATTTATCGCCTTTCTTTAGGGTTTTAATCCAATTTCACGAGGGCTTCTCGTCACGTTCGCCAACTTAGATTAAACGTTCTGCCTAACTTTCCATGTTCGACTTCCCTTTTGTTTCCTCCCTCTTCTTTCACCATTCATTTCCAAGTAAGAAGTACATATGGCATTCTGTTGATGGTTTTTATTTCCTTCTTGCTCCGCTGCATCTTAAATTTTAAAAAAATTCGACTTGAATATATCGTTAACTAGTTTACGATTAAAAAATTCCTATAATTTCATCTTTTCGCTTCTTACTTTAACGCAGCATTATCGATCGCCATTTCTTTTCAGAATGCCTTGGATAGGAATGTTTAAAAAAGGATTACTAATTTGTTCCATATTCTTGCTATATTCATATCTGCGCAGTTTTCATAAATACCTTACTGCATTCCTGCGCATAATTTACCTTACTTTAAAGAGGAACTAGTTAGCGTATATCAAAACCTATCAACATTTGATTGATTCGTTAAATTAGCGAACGAAAACTTATCTTTAAAAATGTTTGATTAATCATACTTGTACATACACAGCAGAACTCATGAAAAACGAAACAAAACGCGATAGATGCCAAAATGTTTAAGGTTTGAAGGTTCATTTCTTTTATGGTAATCTTTACAGTGCGTAACAAAAAGGTACAGCTAAGCTTTCAGGAAACATTCCTCACATGTAAAGGTCATTCTTTATGGAAACGATATTAAAATCACTTTTACGTGCATGAAAATTATACATGTGTTGATGGGATTATTATTTTGTTATTAACTTGTTGATCTTGGTGGCGGCATTTGTATTTCTGTTCATATCTCAGTTAGCGTTCACATTCGGACCCATGTTCATGGGGACAAAATGCATCACTATACCCTGATCTATTATATGTACCATTATCTACCATTTTTTTTTCGTCACCCTGTATAGCAAAACACAAAGTTTTCCATCACATTTAGATTCGATATGAGTACCATTTGTTTTTGTGCAGTCAGATGGTATGTATGAGGGGCGTTCAAATTTGACCTGGACTTTATTTTTTATAGAATCAGGAAACTACAAAACACACACACCAGTTATTTCTCAAAGAACTCTCCTTGCTTCTCTACATATTTTTTCCAGCGTTCTGGGAACATCTGGATACCGGTTCTGTAGAAATCTTCAGGCTGATGTCGAAACCACGTCAGGCAGCCTTTTTCACTTCCCCATTGGAGCCCAACCTCTGCCCTGCCAAGAACTCTTTCAATGGTCCAAAAAGTTGATAGTCGCAAGAGGAGAAATCCGGACTGTATGGAGGATATGGTAAAATGTCCCATTTGAGCATTTGAGTTCCGTCAGTGTATCCATAGTCAGTTTGGCTGTTTGTGGTCTGGCACTGTCTTGCAGAAAACAAACACCACTGGTAAGGAGTCCTGGTCGATTTTTCCTTAATGCCGGCTTCAGGGACTTCCTCAAAATGTCACAGTAGTAGGGTGCATGTATGGTTCGACGTTCTTCCAGAAAATCGACATGAGTGATACCCTTAGTGTCCCAGAATATAGTCGCCAGAGGTGTCATCTTGAATTTCTTGAGTCGTGGTGAGCCATTGTGTCTCCAGTCCATGCTCGCACGCTTGCTTTCAGAAGTATGGTGATGAATCCATGTCTCGTCGATGGTCACATCACACCTTAGGAAGCGTACAGCAGCATGGAACAAATTTCCACCCGGGTGGTTTTGTGATCCTCGGAGAGCTGCTTAGGGACCCATCTGGCACAAATCTTGTTGAATTTCCGCTTTTCGTGGATGATGGTCTCCACATTGCCAGTGCTGATGTTCAGTATTAAAGCCAATTCTCGGACATGAATCCACCAGTTGTTTGTGCTCATTTATTCGATGATGCCATCATTGACAGCAGTAGCTGGCCTTGCCTTATGAGGTGTATTGCCGGTCGATTCTCGCCCTCCTTCAAACTTTTAGCACCAAGCAAAGACAGATGATCGAGACAAACATGACTCGGTGAACTGTCTTTGAAGTCTCTGATGAGTTTCAGATGCTTTCACATCTTCGTTGTGGAGAAACTTGATGATTATTCGTTTGTCCACTTTGGTCGACACATCGCTGTCCGCCATTTTGTTTAAACAAACAATCGGTTGCCAAGGCAACCGGATGAGTGGTGCTGCATTTGCATGACAGGCGGTAGTTGTCATCCCAACAATGAAAGTTTAGATTTTTACAACAATGAAATTTACAAAAAATAAAGTCCAGGTCAAATTTGAACGCCCCTCGTAGTTGGACGGTCAACTATCACGTCAAGATTCTTAAGATGCAAGAATATTCAGTCAGTATTGGCAACCTCGTTTTACGACTGGACTGCCAGAAAGCAGTTGTCATGCCATGATCACGATCATTCAGTCTCACATCACTAACCAGGCCCAATTTACTCCCAGAAAATGAAGAAATATGGATGGTACTTATTTGCTCTGAAAAGCTAATAAGTAAAGTCATGACAAAGATTCTGGAAAAAATCTTGCGATTTGACTTAATAAAATTAACGCCTTATCATTTCTTTACCCAGTTATCCTTAAGTTGCTGTATCTGAAAATTACTATTGAATGTTTGTGAGGTGCTCGGATAAAGTGATCCCGAGATACGTATCATCAGATATTTGCGCGATTAAATTTCGTGACGTATTAGCAAATACTGTTTTCTATGTAAGCCTTAACATGAAAGTTAATCAAATTTTCTGCACATGATTATTTTCTATCTGTACGTTATATTTACTTGTTAAGAAAGAACAACTACGTAAAGAAGAAAAAAAAATAAAAACATTTTTATTTATATTATAATACTGTTTTATCTGCTCTCTTTTTCAAACCATATTCTATTTTCTATATACAGTAGGTGAAAGCGTCAACCAAACTTTAAGGTATTCTTATTAATATTTCCACTTTAATTTCCGCCGATCGAACCCAAAAAAGTTGATTTTTTCCTAGCACTTGACACGCTCTGAATATTGATTTAATTCATTGCATTAATTTTTTTAATTAACAGAACCAATATCTTTGAAGAAAGTAATTTTGCTCCCAAAAGGCTGAAATTAAATTTTGTCCTACTTAAAAATTAAACAAAGATGAAAAAAAGGAGAATAATATATTTACAAGAAAAAATAATGTTCAAGTTTTCACATTGGTGTTTATAATTCCTTTAACCGTTAACATAAATTAATTTAGAATTTTTTCTCAGTATGTAAGTTAAATTTTGAAGCAATTTCAGACATTTAATTGTGATGGTTACTTTGTATAATGAAATTAAATAATCATCAAATTATGTGAGCCACTTTGATTTTGCCGCCTTAATTACATGAAGTTATGCGGAAATTTCTGATTAGTAAAGAGAGAAACACTCGATTACAGTCGATTACAATATTCGCTCCCACAAGTAAACAGACAGCCTAAGGGCGTTGAAATGCCGATCGATCATTCAACCCTTTAATTTAGGCTTATGTTTAAATTTCAATTTCATACACCTATACTTAGTACAGTAGTTTTGTAGGCTTGTGCATACAAACCTGTTTAACAGTTCTTCTTTCTGAATAAGCAAACCCCACAGCTACTTGATTTCAAAACACCTTCAGGGTGTCGGGCACGGGAATTACAGGAAGGAATTTTCCCTTTAGCTTCAATTAAAGCCTTCATGACGTAATTAGTCGTTCCCTCAAGGCTTAATAATAGCGTTCATTAATGAGTTTGAAAAACAAAACTTATTACCAAGTTATACTTTAAGATAAACTTCTATTTTTAATTATTCATTTCAGCAATTATTTCATCCGATTTTGAAAAGTTTGATTTTTTTTTAATATTCAGAAAAGATGGTTCTTCATTTCGGCAAATAAAGTTTAAGGGAAACTTCTTTTTAAATTTTGCATTACCGTACTTTTGGTGTTTCAAAATCTGTATTATAAAGTTAATTTCAATATCTACAGGGGTTGGATAAAATAATATGACCACCTTATACAACCCCTGTATATCTCCCCCCCCCTCCCCGCGTTTCTTCATGTACCAATGTGGAATCGGTATTTGTCCATTTGTCTTGCATTATCTTCAATTTCGACCAATGTGGAATTTTAAGATTTTTAATTTAATATATTTTAATATCTTACTAAATTTTAACAGATAATACATACACTAGTGGACAAAAGTTGGGGGTAGGTGTGTTTTCTAAGGAAATAATTATTTAGAGATTTTATTGTTTTGACACCTTTTATCTTACTATTGAATATATCAAAACTGATAATTGAACAATTGATCTTTTAATTTGTTTTTAAGTTGCATCCAAATAATGCAAATTATACTGTTCAAAAGTTTGGGGTAATAGGTAAATAATCATCAAAATATCAAAAGTAAAGGAAATTAATATGAAAATAACTTCTTGATGGTATTTGGTGCTATTTTAGCAGCGGAGGCCTCAATTGTATTGATTAGCTGCTCACGAGTTGAATACTGTTTGTCGGTATAAATATCCTGGCTCATAAGGTGCTAAATATTTTCTGTAATGTTGAGGTCAGGACTCCTTGCTGGCCAGTCTAGTGTACGAACATTGTTAGTGGAAAACCATTCAGTAACAACTTGTGCTGTGTGGATAGATGCATTGTTTTGTTGCCATACCCATTGTTTTTGTCTGTAGTGTCTCTTGCAGAAAGGAATGAAAGTGCTTTGAAGGTCTTCCAAGTATTTGGTTGCCGTATATTTGCCCTCAATTACTTTTATCATCAAGTGACCCGTGTTTGAAATGGCACCAAATACCATCACACCTCCTCCTCCCATTTGGTCTATATATCTGACCGGAGCAATTGGTTTTTGGCCTTGTTTTTCAATATAACTGCACATGTTATCAGGTCCATCCATGGAAAATAGTTTTTCATCAGAAAAGACCACCAACCCAAAATCAGTCTTCTCACTGATGTGTTTCTGAGCAAATTGAAGTCTTGCTATTTTGTGTTTCGGTGTTAATAGAAGTGATTTTTCAATAGTTTCATAGTGAAAGTTCTCACGCTGTAATTCACGCTTTATGGTTCTGGTTGAAGCCTTCAAATAAACATTTACTTTGATGCGTGTACTATTTACAGTATGGCCAGTTGCAATTTCTCTTCTCACTTGGCGTTTTATGCGAGATTTTTCCCGTCTTGTGAGTGCAAGTGGTCTTGCCATCTTCTTTGCTGTCTTCCTGTTTTCATTCATTTTTATTGTCCTGATTACTGTATTGTGGCCAACATGAGCAATTTCAGCTATTCGCTTGAAATTCTTGTGTTCAGCATATAATGCATGAATTTCTTGTCGTTTCTCATCAGAAATCATCTTAAGACACTTTTTTGCATTCCAAAAAAATCAATGAACAAAAATATTTATGCCTTAATGTTTTAGTTACTTCCCCTCCCCCTATCGGGGCAAGATGTTTCCTCTTGTTTCATTGGCCCATTGTTTAACCTTTGCCATGAACCTTTAATATTCCTTGTCTATTTATTTTCTAGCATTAAGGCTTTAATTTCTTTTTACTTGTAGCTCTCACCGCTGGAGATGGCTACTTGATAGCCAAAATACGTTACCATAGATACTGCACTGATGTAATAATCTTCATGAATATACTCAGTCACTTAGTTTTCTTAAATCCCTTGACGGCATATGTAAAGATATAAGCAACACAAAATCAAACGAAACTGATGACGACTTCCATAACATTCATCATCGTTAGTCAAAATGAAGGTTAACGTTTTCGAAATCATCACCACAGTGAAGGTCTTTTGGGCGCACTCCTTGATGTTGGTCAGGCCTTCCCTCATTCTTTTCTGCGCGCGTCGAACATACAAAGAAGCGCCTCCTTCGCTCACTTAGCCGCTGCCAATGTCATCCCCTTTGGATCGGCACGCAACACATCGCCGTCCGACACAGTAGGTAGCACAAATGGAGTATTTAAGTGTTGAGCCGCTATTTCTCCGCTTTTAGTTGTCTTAGTTTCCGTTGGCATTGCCAGGTGATACGGATGACACAAACTGGTATTCCTAGGCGTTTGCTATTTTCCAAGCTGGTGGTTGGAAGTACAAAATGATTGGAAACAACACTTGTGCTTTTGGATAGGGTATTTAATGGTTGTTTAGGTATTTGTGGAGCCTGACGTTTGCTTCCTTGCCCTTAAGATGTCTCTTAGAGACGTGCATAAACGCCTTAGGGTTAAGTTGTCTATTTATGACTTTAGTTCCCCACAATTGGCCAAAACTAGCATCAAGTTACTTTATTTTTTATTTTCTTTATCTTTTCCTTCTTCTTGCTTTATTATTAAATTTACAGTGACAAGTTACAAACACAATGAAATAAGCAGTAAAATAAAATTTTGCAAACATTCCATAAAGGAGCTTTATGTGTGACGCAGAAGTAATTTTAAATTCGAGAATATAAGGTTTAGCTAAAGTTCCTAATAAACTATGGAAATTCATTTAATTCCTTCCAATTTTACGTCTATTTTATTTCTCAACGCAGAACAATTATAAGTGTAACATGAGCAATTGAGTTCATTAGTACTTTTTATAAAGCACGGCTAGATAAACCTACAGACCAAGCGTTCACTCTAATAAGTAGCTTTCTGCTAAAGTTCCTAATAACATAGCCAACACCGCATACGATCTGAACGATGGATGGTAGGCTTGCCATGTAATTTATGCAGCCAAAAATTTACATATTAGAATCTATTTTTTTTTCTACGTTCATTATTTCAATTTTATTCGAATTTGGTTAAAAGAAAAACAATGATGCGCTAATTCGTCTGCCATTTGCACGAAACTTGAAAACGGATTAACTGACGCACGATTTCTCAATTGATCATAATACGTTAATAATCGTATTTCTGCTTCATAACTAAAGCTTCTTCTTGGAATGTTTGCAAGATTTTTATTAATATCTTAGTCTTACCGCTCTAACAATATTCTTTCTAGTTTGAATTGATTAAGAACGCGGAAATATCAAAAATGATATCTTTACGTAGACAACTTTGTCGTGTAAATTAAACTTTAACGGTGAGCTAACAATTCTTAAAAGATGATAAGAAGAAGCACAGAGACACAGAGGGACTTTAATAGGAGAACCTAAAAAGATTGCCGATAAAGATTACATAGTCCTAACCTTCAATATACAACTGAACAAGAGCTTGGAAAAGATTGCCAAAAAGTGTGGTTTTAGAGTAGCTTACAAAAGCCATAATAAAGCAAAAAAGTTATTAGGAAATGTGAAAGATACAATACCTGACCTCCATACATCAGGTATATACAGGGTGTCGCCGGTTCGGTGGCTGAGAGGGTTAAGGCGCAGGTCTTTCCGCTCTCGAAACCAACGAGTCGCGGGTTCGAATCCCGCCGAGGGCATGGATGTTTGTTTGTCCCTTCTCATTATTATCATCCTTTCATCATCATTTCATAACTCTAGTTAAAGAACTAGAAAAAATCGGCTGTCAAACAATCACTTTAACGTGATCTCCTGACTACCTACACACGGTGAATTAGTTGGTGTGTAGCGCCATACGCTAAATAATAATAATACAGGGTGTCCAAAAGTCTGGTAACATGGCAGATATCTCAAAGCTACCAGGTAGGCGAGATCTGATGAGTCTAATGGGGGGGGGGGGGAGTTCATTGCCGCACTCAAATTTGACTTTGACCCCCAAATTCAAAGTCATCCATTTGCTAACTCGAAAACCATTAAAGATAGAAAAAAATTTCCGCTTGCTACCCTGTACAGCTACACCACTTAATTCTAAAAACAATTTTTAATCACACACTTCCCCTCGAAAGATTTTGAGAAAATGGGCGAGAAAGAGTCACTCAAGGTCAGGTTGGGCTGGCCAGGTTGGCTGAGGTGTCCTTTACTGCAATTCAAATTGTTAGAAACCTGTGAAGTTCAGCAAATCTCACCAGCCATGTTGAGCAGAGTGTTTCACAGCATCCATTGGTGCTAACCGATGTCGTGAGGCCGGTGGCGGGCATTTCCAGCATGTATTTCCATTAAAATGCCATTTCCAGTCACTGCAAAGTAACTTTTGAATCACTCTGTACAAAAATTTAGAGAAACAGATAGAAAAGAATACAGAAACAGATTAAGCAAAACAAGAATACAGCTAAACCAGTAAGCAATTAACTATTAACTTTTGTGTGATAAAACGCAATTAATTATATATGATGATCATTAAATAACCAATATGAAATTCGAGTATTATAAGAAAATATTACTTTAAGTTCTTCTTTACAATAGATCTGTTGCGACATTCTTCCTCGTCGATGTAACTAAGGAAAAAAGAAAAAAAAAACCCACCTCGGAATGACTACGTGGAGAATCCAGGCGTTTTTACCCAGAATTCATCCTACCCAGTTTTTCTTCGTCGATGCGAGCATATTCAGGATATCGTGAGAGTGTAGAATACATCACTCAGGAAAATTATCCTCCAATCATCAACTCGAAGATAGGTCGTCGCTCGCTATTACAATTTTCACTTTTATCCAATACTTTTTAATCTGGCTGCCTAAAAGTATAAAAACCACAGATTAATAATACGAGATGGCCAACTTCCCTTACTCACAAGGTTAAAAAAATTGGCTGATTAGCAAAACAGCATTCGACTTTGACACCCAGTGGCTGAATTACGAACTGAAAATGACGCCAAAAATCGTCATTAATCACGCCTTTTTTGAAATAATACATGATGTAAATTCATTTGATATTGATAATAAAATCCTGAAAACATTCAAAGGAGGAACTTTAGTTGTGAAGCAGAAATACATTTATACATTTATTAACAAGAAATTAATCCCCCCCGCCGCCTTCCGACCGAATAGGATAAGGCAATTAGCGGACCCTGCGGTCATCTATTTTTACCCCTTTCTCTGCACTTTCTTACCCCCCTCTCCCAAGTTTTTTAATCAAAAAATTGATTTTCTCGAACGTAGTGTATAGAAAATGTAAAAGAGCTCTCTATCCTCTTTCGCTTCTCATCATTTACGATCGAATGATATATCACATGCCATAATTCTAAAGACCAAGTGACTGCCGCCCTTGCAACTCGACCCCACTGGAACAATTAGGCCTAAACTTCATAATAATGTAGATTCATAAGGGAATCTGGATACTGAATTCCACTCGTTTACATACCTAAATAGCACATACTGTAGATGATTTGTCCCTCTGACTCCCACCACCGTAATTCCGACCCCAGTACACCAAGCAAAACAAAACCAAATAGTAAAGGTTGACATGCCCATAGCAAGCCATATTCCGAATTTCAACCTTCTACCTCAAAAAATGCAGAAATTATGAAGGGGACGGACGGACTTTGTAAAACCAATAAGTAGCTCCATTCTTCCGCTACTTGATAATATACATTATGAGCACTTGAGCAATCGAGCATCGACAAAGCGATCGTTGCGTGCGCGTGCTCACGTCAACCATACATAAAATATAAACAGTAAGTAAGTGCATTCATTCTTGACGAATCGATTGTTATATGATATGCCATTATCTTAGTATTCTTTACGGTTACTGTTTTAGCACGTGAATTCGACTTGAAATGGTCCACGAAAAATCTTGAAAAGTTGATACAGCTGAGCTAAGTTCTTGATGGTCATATTTCATGAAAACAGAATTTGAGAAACTTACCGTAATCCGTTTTCAAGTTATCGTGTAAACGGCGGACGCCCGGAGGCCGGATAAACGTATAGACCAAGCGTACATTTTTATAAGTAGCTGTTTGTTAAAGCTCCTAATAAATGATGTAAGGTCTGGCAAACTTTATTTTCACAAAGTGCACGTTCACTCTATTCACTCTTAAAGTGTTCCTCTTTCTCCCTCAAGTTAGCTGTGTAACTTTACATTATAAACAAATTATAAAAAAGCCTTACTGTAACAATTCTCGGTACGCGGTTCTCGACGTATCTCATAGTAGGGGTTTAAACAAGAACTAAGATGACGGAATTTTAAATAATCGGTATTGATATTTGTTTTTCCTATTTGTCTCACTAATGCGCTGCAGGGCATTGAGGGTGTCCGACCGGATGCAACCGTTCTGGAGCGGTAGCAAAAAACCTGTCAAAAAATAACGAGCGCTTCCTCATTGGGTGAAACTGGTCGCGCCCAACGAGACCGGATTCCAAAGACGGGCATTGCCTGTCGAATGGAATCAAAATGGCGGAGAAATTCAAGAAATTCAAATCTTTAGCTGTCTGATGTGCGATAAAACTTTTCGAATAATAAGGACGCCTAAATACATATTGAAGAAAATAGAGATTGAAGTAAATGCAAGCGATGAGCCAGAGATGATAAAGAATTAGCTAAATTTGGATAATCAAATGTTTTTAATCGTAGTATTGGTCGCTGCGTTCTAAGGACGTAGTTTCACTTTCGAATAAACATCATCGGCTGTCTAAAAGCACAAACGCACGCAATCGCCCGATTGGGAACGGATCCAACCGTACACGCGACCTGTTGGCGACCGCTTGGACTTTATGGAAACACCCTTAGTCACGTGGTTTTTGCCGCCATGACCATTTGTCAATGATTGTGTGGTAAACCTTAGGCAATTAACAATGAACGATTTTGACTTTCTTGCACGATTCCTTGAGACTACATCATGCGTGACAATTGAACACGTTTTGGCTAGAGCACATATGCGCCCTCTCCGACACCAGTTATTCCCTAATGAGGAAATGGGCAAGGAGCAAGGTCTCGTTGTAAGTAAAGGTACCAACATTACACAGCCCAAGTGAAGAGTGAGCTATGGTGTCCTTTAGAAAAGTCACCTACACAGCGCCACATAACCAAGAAGCTGAAAATAGATAAAATAAATTAGAAACCGACCTTGAGGAGCCGTGGATGCATAACGAATAGACGGTAGGAGGCAACACTTGTCCACAAAAGAATTACTCGGCATACATATACATACTGAAAGATGACCACTTAGTGGTCGAAATGCACATTTATGCGGAATAATTCTAATTCGTGGGGAAGTGTTACATCCTACCTTCTATAAGGTGAAAATATCTTAAAGAAGTGTCCGACGTATGACTCAGGATACCTGACACTGAAATATTGGCATAAGGCTCGTGATCATCGTCTATCCGCGAACGCTTCACCAAGGCCAGAAAAATTTACGAATTGGTGACAGATGGCAATGGGTGGACATCCTAGATGAAGATTGAGTATAGCTTAATGACACTAGCTATTCATTAACGTCACAAAGATGGCGAATGTCGGCTTTCTTTCATCAACCAATGCAAGAAAAAGATTTCCAAAGGGTTTATGGTTGCAGATGCATATTGTGATCATGTTAAGCTCAAGACGCATAAGATGGCTACTATCGTTAAAGAAAGCAATTGACCCAATTTACCATCAAGAAATTCCCCGTCTATACGTAAAGACGCCCATCGAGTACATATTCTCATGGATAAGGCATCGAGCTATACCACGTTCTTCATTGACAAAAAAAATTAAAAAGAAACAGGAATCGGAATCAATATGATCCCGTTTTCATCCATCCGAATTAATTCTGTGGCTTTGGACTTCTTAATAGAGAGCTTAGAAACTCTCGACCTACAACGCTGAAAAACTTATGAAAAGCATACAAAGAGCAACATCCCCTTTTGTGTGGAGCAACATCCCTTTTTGCAATGCTTCGCAGAAATTGGTTACAATGGAAACTGCGATATAGGGCAGGGGACATCAAACTGCGATATAGGGCAGGAGATGGTGGAGGAACGGTATCTCTAAGAGTAGCTGAAGGTCAAAATCATTCAATTTTAATTCCCTCTGCCTTCCTATTTTCGAACTTACGGGCATCACTAGCCCTTTTCAAAGCCCGGAACACCTTTTTTTGACATGAGTTTTTGACAGCTTTCAGCATTCGTCGCTGCTGCCTTGCTTTTCCTTTTTTTTGACGGATGATTCGATTGACTGACAAAACATGCTCTGAACTTGTCGAATACCCGACTCCCCTTTTCGCTGACGAGGTTCCGCTATTATTCGCGAAATGCCGCTTCTCCTACGCACGATAGTGATTGTCATAGAACATGCGTGTGCGATATCCTTGCCCAGTCGCTCGCGGGAAGCCAACAATCAGGCAGCGCAACATACTTCAATCCCCCTGTCTCTCTGTGGGGGTTGGCTTGCGACGCCATGTTCATTGGAATAAAAATGCTTCTTTATACATGTTCTCTCACATGTATGTATATTTACCATTTATTTCCGGACACCCTGTATTATTAAGCAAGTCAGATAATTTTCCTTTGTTCTGATTGGCTCAAGTTCGGACCAATCAGCGTGGATTCAAGTCTTTAGTTAAGTTTTTCACCTCTGATTGGCTGCTCTTCTGTGTATTTTTTGTTCAATCCATCATCGCATGCTGAATGAAATGTACATTAATGTATGAATAAATTAGTGGTAATTCTGTTTTCCTATTATACTACCATGTTATCAGTTACCAATATTCTTAAATTAACTTAAAACGCAAACCCTTTAATATCTGGAATTAAAACAAGATCGAATATGATTAGGCCACTTTCAAAATAAACGACTCAATGACTGCTTTGACGCGTTACATACGGTGCTTTGTTAGAGCATTCAGTGTCTCCCATAATATATCAGGGCTAATTTATTTTTTCGTCTGCTAATGCTTTTATTTGTGGAGATATTTCTGGCGTTTTTCTCAGTATTTTGTTGGAGTGGTACCCGGTTGTGAAAAGTTTTTGTTCTAGTAGTATATGGTTGAGAAAAGTATGAAATCGCTGATCTACGAGAAATTCACATTTTTCGAAATCCATATTTTTCGAAACTGAGCATTTACGAAAGATATCGCATCTATTAAGTTATTGGATGCATTGAATACTTCTTTTCATCCTGTATTATCGATATTAATAACTTATTTGAAATTGTTTGCCATAAAACGTAATGTCCTCTTAATGCCTTTAAAAATCTCGACTAAAAAAATGTATAAGGGCCACATCACAAGTAATTTTCTCATTGAGAATAAAATTTTGCATTAATGAATTGGTTGGCATTATTATCATGAGATGTGATGGTTCTTAATGGTTATAATGATTATAATGGTTATAATGTCGTCCGTCCAGCTTTACTTTGCGTGAGATGTGATGACCGTTTCAATTATTGGACTTTATTAAAATAAAAATTAAACAATACATAACAATTAACATGCCCATCAAATCTAAAGCAAAGTAAGGCTGGATGGACTATAGTAATGTAGTTTCAAATTCGTGTAATTTCGGGTAGGCTTAATTTTTAGGAAAACAAAGAACAAATTTTCTTGATGAATCATTTGTGTCTTGTTTGTAGTTTATAAAGAAAGTGAAAAGAAATATTAAACTTTTGGGTTAATACTTCCTAATTTCATCTCAGAGAATATTCAATTGAAAAAGAATGCCATCCATTAACATCAGGAAACAGGCAAGCCAGGTCAAATGGCAAGACCGCAAACGCGTAAACTTCAGCGTCAAAAACCAAGTATGTCGTTGTTGGAATTTAATTTCCTCTAAAAGCCTGACTTCAAGAAATGCGAAACCAATTCAGAACGAAAGAGTGAGAGGAAGAGGAAAAGAGGAAGACGGAGATGGAATAAGGGAGAAACGAAGACTTGCATATATATACATAAATTGAAAGAGATTAATAGAGGGGAGGAGTGGAAAAATTGCTGTCGAAAGAATTTTTCGACTAAATATTTTGGTTCACTTGGCATTAAATTTTCCATTTGTTGAAGCAAGTCAGCTTCAAGGCTCTGATTAAATTTTGACTTTGAAGAAGGAATTGCTTCCTATTTGAATTTGAATACAAATTATTTCTTCTCGGTAGGATTTTTTTTACTGTTGAGGACCATTTCCTTCATAACAATTTTAAATTAGATTTTATTTTGATCTTAACGGATTCCCATTCTTTTTTTGATTAATTTTAGCTCATTCTTGAAATTTTTCAAATCAAATATTATTATTTAATTTCATCGACTGATAGATACAATTTATTTCGTTTTGGAAGTCTCTTTGGATATAATTCTTATAACCTGCATAATGTTTTTATTATTGCAGTTCAAATATATTTGCCACATATCCCATGGCAAATCACTTGTGTGCGCTCCTTTTTTCCATTAGTCAAAGCTTTAAAACTTATTTTTAAAAGAACATCTTTAAAAAAGTTAAAAGATTGAATTGCCTAAATGAAATGCAAACATAAATTGGTCGTATTATCGGAAGATAGCAGTGTCGTCATCATTCGATGTCTGAACGAGCCAAATGGGTGTACACGAAAGGGCTAGGTAAAAAAGAAAAGGGACCCCTTTCAAAAGAAAGAGTTTTTAATTAGCGAATTAACGTTGATTGGCTGCATCTGTTGTTTCCCCTTTTACGAGGACTTAATCAAGAGGAAGATCTTGCTCTAAATTATTAAGGGCCGCTTGGTGGGATCTCGTGGAATTGGGTCCCTGAACGATGGGCAACCTGCTGCTTGCCATTAATCTGCGACGACGATCTTGGGCACACACAGGCGGTGATAAAGGGTTTGTTTGCCACAGGTCACGTGCTATGTATATGGTTCACTAGAGCCGCTCGTGTCAACTATTCAACAGCGAAGTGTTTCTATCCGCAAGCAAATGGAACCCCACGGAATCAATGGAAGAAAGAGAAAAAGCCATTTCTGCAGTCGGCCTCATTTGAATACCACTTGATGTTAGGATTAATGATTTCGGTGGTTCTTAATCAATCGTCGAGCTTTTCCGGTTTTTTTTTTCTTCTCAAATTCAATATCGCTCCCAGTGAAATCGATTAAGAACGCCCATTGAGTGATTAATTGAAACGAATAAATTTAAAGAGACTGGATTCCAATGGAAAAAACTGTTTTCACCATTCATGGAACTATCTTTTATTCAAGCACGTACCTATCTTCATTTGAATTTCCGCACTTGTTTTAATCGATACTCGCTAAATTCTGTATTATAGTTATTAAAATGTCATTCCAATTGCAGCTGCCATTCTTTTTATCTTACCATTTTCGGAATGGATGAAAATGTAACTCGTAAATTCAGAGCTTGACATAAAAAATTAAAAACTGTGTACTTTTCTTTCAATCGTTACTATTGAATACATTAAGCCAAAATTATTTATATAATTAAACTCATATGTGTCATAAGTGAGAAGTACGTTTTCTTTAATGTTTGATTATTTCATGTAAATCAGGGTTCCCCACCTTTTTTTTGACGCAACGGCCCAGTAGCCCCGCTTATTCATTTATTGGGGGCATTACATGCTAGGAGTTGATATACAGGGTGATTCAAAATGATGTCCGGCATTTCAAAATTTTACTATGCATTTATTTTATAACATAAACTAACCAGACCGGATTTAAAATGCAGGTAAACTCAAATATTTTTAACCTTCCCGCAATTGGAGGCTGTGGTGGCGCTAGTGTCGCGATAAAAGTAAAGATGGCGGCTGTGAATGAAAAGGCATATTGCGTCTTGGAGTATGCAAAAACAAACTATAATTTTAGTCCAGCGGGCATTTGATAGGCAAGTTCATAATGATTGCCCTACTGACAAAAGCATCCGTAAGTGGTATGATCAATTTCTGGAAACTGAATAACTGGTAAACGCAAAAGCACGGGACTAGTAACAGCAGACATGGTGAAAGGAGTTTGGGATGAGATTGACTATCGTCTTGACATTGTCCGGGTGACTCGAGGGAGTCACATAGAACATTTGTAATGCTAGAATCAAAAAATATTTGAGTTTTCCTGCATTTTAAATCCTGTCTGGTTAGTGTACGAGGTCTGTTCAAAAAATACGTAGACTGACGTCATAAAACAAAATATACTTTATTCAGAAGTTACACATCTGGGTCCCCTTCAAAGTACTCTCCTCCCCGACGCACACACTTATCCCAACAGTGTTTCCACTTTTGGAAACAGTCCTGGAACGCTTCTTTTGTGATGTCTTTCAGCGCCTTCGTCGCATTTGCCTTTATGTCGGGAATCGTCTCAAATCTCCTTCCTTTCAAAGGTCTTTTGAGTTTGGGAAACAAGAAGAAGTCACAAGGAGCGAGGTCAGGTGAGTAGGGTGGGTGAGGAAGAACAGTGATCGAGTGTTTGGCCAAAAACTCTCGAGTTCTGAGGGCTGAATGGGCTGGAGCGTTGTCGTGATGAAACAACCAGTCACCTCTCGTCCACATTTCTGGCCTTTTCCACTCGTCCAGTGGCAGTTTTTCCGAGTTTAACACAAAATTTCACAGCAACTGTTTGCTCGTTCAAGTCACTCATTCTAAAAATCCGCCAAACGAAAAAAAACACACTTCACAAACAACCGCGTAGCTAATCAACCAATACTGATATTTGCATCAAAAAACTACCTTTTAATCAGCGGATCTGTCAGAAGATGGCGACACCAAGCGATTTTGATTGGGACCAACAGGGCCCGCGCAATTCAAACAGTCTACGTATTTTTTGAACAGACCTCGTATGTCATAAAATAAACACATAGTAAAATTTTGAAATGCCGGACATCATTTACAATCGCCCTGTATTTTCACCTGGGCATACAATAGGCTATCCTGCGAACCTTTTTTGACACTTATTCAGGGCGAGATAGCATAACAAGAGAAAATCTAAGGGCTTCGATGTGACGTCTCGCATGCCATTTGTGCCCGCGGGCACGGTTTGGGTATCACTGATGTAAATATCTTTAATTTTTAACGTTTTTTTCTTTATATTTTAACGTTTATTTTTTAATCTTTATTTTTTAACCTTTACATTAAAGGGTAGAAATATCTTTACTTAAGTATACGAAAAATATCCTTGCTCTAACATTGGCAGTATTTTTCAACCTTTTCTTATCCCCCCCCCGCCCCCCTGTTTATTTAAAATATTGTATTGAATCTGAAAAATATGTTGTCAGCAATGAAGAGCAGATAAAATAGTTGTCAGAGTAAATGCAATGAAATGAAACATACGTATTCGATATTTATAAAATTTCACTGATAGCATAAAATCTCATTAAAATGTTTACTGATGTGTTTATATCGATATATCAGCAGAATAAAATATCAGGCAGTGCTATAGTTTGCTATAACATAAAATTATTATGCGATATCACACGAATTAAAAAGCAATCAAATAGCAATTCGTATCAAATCATACAGGGTGTTTCTGAATGATCTGTACAAATTTTCAAGATATGTTCCGGGTACCAAAACAAGCAGAAAATGTCATATGAACATGGGTTCGAAAACGCATCTTTCTAGAATTATAACGGTTTGAAGGTGTCCTACAGTAGAAGAAGAGTTACGACAATTCAAAAAACCGAAGGTCACTTTGAGCTTTTGCAATAGCATTGGCCTTGTTATACCATTGTTATAGCATTTGTCTTTGACAACAAGCATTTTGCCTTGCGACACCGTAGAAATAAATCACACAGTTCGCAACTATATGCGCTGTAACGTTAATTTCGCCTACTGAGGAAACTTTCAAACCGCTATAACTCTAGAAAGAAGCGTTTTCGACCCCCATGTTCCTAAGATATTTTCTGCTTGTTTTGGTCCATGGAACATGAGTGCCTATCAAAAACCCCCAGGTTTAAAACCCGCTGGTAAAAAACCCCCAGTCTTAAAGTGCAAAGGAGGAAAAAAAAACCCAGAGTAAAAGCAGAGAAGGGCACATGACCTACAGATAAAAAAAAATTATCATTTTTTTATAATTTGTAGATCATTTTCATCGAGTTTTTTTCTCTTATAGTTTGAATAACAATAATAATAATAATAATAATAATAATAATAATAATAATAATAATAATGCATGTGGCAATTCCTTTTTTTTAATTTTCAAAATTAAATATGTTACAATTATTTTTGGACATGTGGACACAGAAAATACATGTACTTACATCTGATAAGAAAGTCTCTATAAATCATTTAAATTTTACTATAATTTTATATTAATATTTTATATTATATAATTTTAAATTTACATACAGGGTCGAGACACATTAATATGACCACCTCTCCTCGAACATGTTGGAACGTCCCATGGTATGCAGATGAAAAATCATTGCATATCAGTTTCGAGCAACCGAAGAGGTAAGTGTGGGGCCCCACGGGCCATCGATCCTAGAGGCGAGCATCGGTTACGACGCCTGGCCAAGACCAATAGACGTGCCACTGTTGAGCAACTGACACAGCAAATTGTAACTAGGCGTGTCAGCACCAAGACAGTGCAACGATCCCTCTTGAGGTTGGGGCTCCGGAGCAGGCGTATGGTGACAGCACCCACGTTGACGCCTGTACATCGCTGAAAACGCCTCCAATTCGCAATGGACTATCGCCATTGGACCTCGGCCGAGTGGCAAAGGGTTGTTTTCTCTGACGGGTCGCGGTTTCTGGTGAACAGAGTGGACGGACGATGGAGAATTAGCCGGGAAGCATCTAAGAACAGGCATCCCGATACCATCGTTGGCAGACGACAGGCTGGTGGGGGAGGTGTGACTGTTTGGGGGATGTTTTCGTGGTATGGTCTGAGTCCACTGATATCGCTGGAGGGTACACTGAATGCTGTTCGTTATCTGACGATCGTCGCAGACCAGGTACACCCCTTCATGTCGACAGTGTTTCCTCAGGGTGATGGCACCTTTCAACAGGACAATGCTCCCTGCCATAGTGCAAAATTGTCCACGACTGGCTCGAGGAGCATGAGGATGAATTCAAGTTACTCCCATGGCTACCAAACTCCCCGGACCTCAACCCCATTGAACATTTGTGGGTCCATCTCGATCGCCATGTCCGCAAGCTGGACCCTCCACCACGTACGGTGATGGAATTACGGGATGCACTGATCACCCAATGGTCCCAGATACCTGCAACCACCTTCCGAGGACTTATTGACTCTCTGCCACGTCGACTGCAGCTAGTGCTTGCCGACGTGGTGGATATTCCGGATACTAGCAGGTGGTCATATTAATGTGTTCCGACCCTGTATAATGGGACCCATTTGCTCTAAAACGGTCACTACCATAATAAAATTGATCAAACCATGAAAATTTTTAAAATTAACTAACCTTTATAATATTATTACTATAGCTAAACATATAACTTAAAACCAAAATAAATTGGAATGGTGGTATGGTACATTCGCACAGGCCTACAACGAGATGTTGATAAGGATTAAAAAAAAAATTGTTTTTTTCAATAAGAGGAAGCTGTTCATGTCGTTTTTATTGTATTTGGTGCGAAGAATTTAATGCTTCTGCCATTTCTTCATTTTTTCAAAAATAATTTATTTCTCTAAAAAGGCTTAGTCCATTTCCATAAAAAAAAATTGTCGGGGTGGGGGGGGGGGGGGGAAAGAATAAAAAACTAAAAAACAAGTCTCATCACAGCAGCCAAACAAGTCTTTAACAAACACAAGTGCAGTCCTCATCAGATAAGTTAAACCTAGACCTTGAAGGGCTAGGATTATTCTATTGCAAAAATGGGAGGCAAGAGGATGAAAAAAAATCTGATGTAGTGCAGGGAAGTACTAGGATTATTCTAAGATTTTTTTTCATCCTCTTGCCTCCCATTTTAGCAATAGAGTAATCCTAGCTCTTCAAGGTCGAGATTTAACTTTTCTGATGAGGACTGTACATGTCGATTATATTGAGTATGGTTCGCTGATTTGAACGCTACAGCCATTTTTTTTTAATTTTTAGAGGGTAAGCCTTTTTAATATCTCTAAAAAGGCTTACCCAATTGACATAAAAAATACGCTAAGGCACAATTTAAGGTACCCTCTAGGTAAGTACAATTTTTGATTCTGCTATTTGCTGTTTCAGAGGCGTGAGCTGCATAAAATTGGTCACAAACGTACAGACGGAAAAATTTGTTTTCAAAATTTCAACATATCTTTTCGAATCATGAGTTTTTAAGTCGATTTCTGCAAAAAAAAAAGAAAAAAAAAAAAAAAAAAAAGAAAAAACAGGCATTCACTCTTAGAGAATGGTAGGCCAATAATGAGACCTAATTTAATATAGTTGTAACCAGATAATGGGATCCATTTGCCCTATCAATTATTTGTGGTTAATAATGGCTTAAACGAATTTTGATTTTCCTGTATTAAAATGTCGACAGCAATTCAATCATGTTTCATTCATTTCGTTAAGAAATACAATACGTATTGTGTGACCAATCCATTATTTGAGTTGTTTTTATATTTGCGATAAGACCATATCACTGTTCAGAAAGTACAAACAATTCACAATTAACAAGATTTCATCTGTGGGTTATGTCCCCTGTGCTTTTTACTCTGGGGGTTTCCCTCCCTTGTACTTTAAGGTTGGAGGTTTTGTGTGTTTTTTTTTTTTTACCAGCGAGTTTTATACCTAGGGATTTTGATCGGCGGGGGTTTTGGCTGGATCGCATGGAACATATATGAAAGTTTGTAGAGACCATTCAGAAACGCCTTGTACAGCAGAAAAAATAATTTTACTAATCAGTATATGCATCTCAATGGGATAAATGAAGTTGTACAGTTTACCGAATTATACACGCTGTATTGAATTACGCTCTACTTAAGTGTTTCTAAACCGCCGGGCCTTCGCATCAATTATACAAGCTCTGACAGGTTCTTTTCGAATTTGTCATTTTGTTTTCTAAGCATTTTTTATGAATAAATGTTTTCTAGTGGAAATATTCTGCGGAGAATAATATTCGAAAATATATCGAAACGCCCAGACCCAGGATCCTAAATTATGAGGTGAACGTGAAAGATATAGTGTATTGGGTGCACCCCCCTCCCTACAAGAACGCCGAAGTAAAGGGATGTTCAAAACGTTTTTAATGATTTGAGAAAGTATGAAAATATATTTTCATTTATATTGGAATGTCACGAACCAAATCGTAAAATCGCAATCGATAAATCTTTCTGCATCGAAATCCACGAGACAAGGTGGATAACGACAATGAACAAAGCAACAAGTCAGGTAATGCCCAGGATCGATAGGATTTTAAGGCATTCGAGAATAAAGAAGCCTTCGGTTGTTAAGATTAGATGAGGTTGCTAAGGAAGCTTTTGGTTGCTAAGCAAGGCGTACTTTTAAGGGAAATGTATAGTTCACTGTGATTAAAACTACCTGAAAAGTTAAATGCAGAAAGTAACAATTCTCTATAGATTATTAGAACATATAAGAATCATTTAACTTGTAAGCATTCCTTTTTAATGAAATAAGCGTTAATTGTTGAAGCGTTCTCTGTAAGGGTGAATTCTTTCTTCATAAACAATTGCTAGCGCTTTTCTACGTAACCATGTACTATTGAAGCGAATGATTAGCTACTAGCTATTGTTAAAATTTGCCTAACACAAATTGGCTATTGATAATACGAGGCTCGTCCAGAAAGTAAGTTCCGTTCGGTAATAAAAACAAAACTACTACATATATATTCAAAATTTTTTCTTTACCAGATTCTATGTACCTTTAACTATTTTTCCA
>JAHWFO010023374.1:0-11920 GCA_023313115.1 Rhysida immarginata
TAACGGTCGGAGTTCATGATTCCTTGCACAGGAACGAGCTGGCCCAGTCCGTACCATGAAAATGAGCCCCACACCATGACTCCTCCTCCTCCGAACTTGACTGTGGACTCTGTGCACTCAGGTAAGAAGCGTTCTCCAGGCATGCGCCAAACCCAAACTCGTCCATCGGATTGCCAGAGTGTGTAGCGAGATTCGTCTGTCCACATTACACGTTTCCATTGGTCCATTGTCCAGTTTCCGTGGGCTTTGCACCACTCCAGACGTCGCTTGGCGTTGACCCTGCTGATGTGGGGCTTGTGGGCAGCAGCACGGCCATGGAATCCCATCGTGTGCAGTTCCCGACGATTGTCATGGTACTGGCATCATTTGCAGAGGCGTTTCGAAACTCTGTGGCAATTTTTTACGCCGAGGACTTCCGGTTGGTGCGGGTGACACGACGAAGCACTCGACGGTCTCTGTCCGTTAGTTTCTTGGGTCTACCGGTTCGTTGTTGAACTGTTGTTGATCCCCGGGTCTTCCATTTCATAATGACATCGCCTACTGTTGACTTGGGTATCTGAAGAAGGCTGGAAATGTCACGCACGGACTTGCCGCATAGGTGACATCCAACGATGGGCCACGTTGAAACTCACTGAGCTCTGCCGAACGACCCATTCTTGCCAATGTCCAAGCAGAGTTGTGTCTGAAGGTGTGGGAAGCTATTTAAATGATGTGCAAGTCATTATCATGTGACATTGGGCCAATCGATGATCTGTGAGGGGTGTCCAGATATTTTTGATCATATAGTGTATGTATTACTAGCATAATATTACAGACCCACTAAGTTGTTAACAAAAGTTTTTCAAAATAAAAACTGCATCTAGGTTAATGAATTATCCTTCCAGCAAGAGTCAAACCAATTAAATGGAATTTTATACGAGACAGACTATCAGAACAATAAGAAAACGTGGTGAGCGTTTCTAAACGAATAATGCAATCTGCACATATTAAGGCATACTGTAAGTTGAGTCTAACTGCAAACTCTCATGCTGATATCACAGTTATTGCAGTATATATATACAGGTTGTCCCAAAAGTCCTGTCTCATAGGGAATATTGAAATGTTGCAAATTGAGAATAACATAAACGAATAGCTGTAATTGAGCGATATTATAGCTTTTGTTTTAAGTAGGAAAGCATTACGGCAACTAATGTTCAAGCTGATGCCTCTTTTGAGCCTTGCAGGTATTGACACGCACTTGGGAAGTATACATTTCAAAATTCCCTAAGAAACCAGATTTTTGGGACATATTGTGTTATAACTACTGGCCAACAACATTTATTTTTTTTTTTGCAATTACCATTTTTAATGATGCGTTATTAATAAATTTCCTTTCATTTATGCGATATTAAATCGATGATTACTAGACGAAGAAAGAAGACAAGGACTAAGATTAAGAAATTTATGACTACGACCGTTGCCAAGGAGATAGAAAAAAATTGGTTTGCAAATATACGAATTTTGGCAGCTCTCGTTTGCACGGGTTTATGCGTTTATCAAACAGCCAATCGCATCGCTTTATATTTGGGATCACCCGTTGTAACCAATATAAAGATATCAAGAAATCACACGGTTAATTTTCCAGTAATGACTATATGTGGTGGTTTAGCTGGAGGCACGCAGAGAATAATGAAGTGGATGGAAGAATTTGCTCAAAAGATGAAACAGCAAGTTGTTTGTTTGAACACTGGAGCTGATCGATTCTGGAATATTATGACTGCTCTCAATTTTACTGCAAGTGATGTGTGGGAGGCATCGAATATTGGTGCTGAAATGTTTATGGAATCGACGGTAAGAAAAATTTAAAATACTTCTGCTTGCTGGTAATTTTGCTTAATCAATTAATTACATAGAAATGACTTTAAAGCTTTTGATCGAATTAATTGTATTTTTAACATCTTAAATGAACAACAATTAAATTTTTAAATATTATTCTCACTATTTTCTCTTAAGTCAATTGTTTTTCTTTACATGAAAGCTGAAAAACTCTCTGAATAATGCTGCTGGCATTTCCAATGAAACAATAAACACAGTTTTCGGATTATGTACTACCTTCACCTTTGGTAATTGAACTTTTAATATAATAATTGTTTACGCTAGACTTTATTATTATAAAAGTGTTATTAATGTTTTTTCAGACGAACAAGTGAAACCAAATAACAGAGACAACGTGATATTCACAGTTCATTCAATGAATCATCCCTGTCGACAGCCCCTTGTGGTAAGCAACATAACATTCAAAACCTAAATGACATTCACTGTGTAGATTAAATTCCTAAAACAGTCGAATAACTTTAGAATCATGAAGGTCAAGTCTATCTATAGGTAGATGCTAATGGACAATTAAATAAAAGTATTTCCAGCACACAGTGTAAGAGAAGTTACCAAAAGTAATTTTTGAACCATGTTAGAAAGAGAAAAATTCCAATTACAAAGTTGTACAGCGTCACTGACTTAGTAGAAATCCACTCTTTGCATAAAGAAAACAAAAGCATGAAGTTCCTAAAACGAGGTAGAAAAGTCCATGTATGGGAAAGCTTCTGGACATCGTATTACAATATTCACGTGTATAAACGCAAACGCACGAAATATTTCCTATTTAGTTCTTACTAGAATGGAAGATTGAATAAAATTAAACAAAGCAATCAACCAAATGCCACTCAGATCACTTCCTTCTCATAGATTTTTCTGCCGAATAAGCTGAAAACATGTCTAATGATTTACTTGGAAAAGCCATGGACGTAAGCATTTAATCGCGTAAATATTTATTCATTAAAAATTAGACCAATAAAAAGTGCATATGTTCATGTATACAGAACAGCATAAAAAAGTTTATGCGTTAATACACGACAAATTATAAGAGCACGCAATAGGAAGATAATGGCTCTTATCCGCCCACCTACTTCGAAGTAAACCACCATATAAACATTCAATTAACAACGGATCTATCACATTGAAGAACTATATTATTTAAAAACCCATATGTTTTAACAAGTTGCTTCATATGGATTCATTCGAGTTTTGAATATCCATCACAAAGGAGATAATGCCTTAAACCTAATGACAACTGAGGATTTCAGAACAAACCTTTCGAGTGTGATTCGTATACAGGGTGTATCATAATTGGTGTCCCGTCTTTAGGTCCAAATAACGACTCAAGGGGAACAGATTAGGGGAAAATGAATATTGATTATTTGGTTTTAATGTCCCCTAATTCAGAATAAAAACATTTCGCGTCCCTAGGGGTGAAGGGGTAAATTTTGAAAATTTTAATTTTGTAGGGGTAGGGGTAAAGGTATGGCTAGCTAATGTAGACAAAAACAGAAAAACTCATTAAAAACTTTTTAGAAATTTATTACTTATTAGAAAACAGTACATTTGAAAATGAATGAGAATGAATGAGTCGTTACCCTGAAAAGCTTTTCAGGGTAACGACTCATTCATTCTCATTAATTTTGCAAATGTAGGTCCTACAGTTTTCTAATAAGTATGATTTTTGTCCATATCGGCTAACCATACTTTTCACTTTACCCACTCGATAAAGGGGGCAGGGCATGAGATTTTTTCACCGAGTTTTTTGCTAAACACACATTTTACATGTTGCTCTACAACTTTCTAAATAACACATGGGGTCTAACCCCTACCCCTACAAAATAAAAATTTTCAAAATTTACCCCTTCACCCCCAGGGAAGCGAAATGTTTTTATTCTGAATTAGGGGACATTAAAACCAAATAATCAATATTCATTTCCCCCCCACCTGTTCCCCTTGAGCCGTTATTTGGACCTAAAGACGGGACACCAATTATGAAACACCCTGTATAGTCTCTAAGATCGGACTTTCATGAAGAAAATTTTGAGCGGAAGGGTGATGTTGGGTGATGTCCAGTTTAACGACTTTACAAGTGATTCATCGCCCGTTCTGCCAAGTTCTAGCAAATGGGACTGCATAGGAAATCAAAATTAAGCGCGCAAAGGATTACTATTGAAGAGGAGGGGAGTGTTTTTCAAACGACAAGAATTTAAATGGATAAACCCGAATGTATTGAATTTATTTATTTGAATATAGAAAAATATATCAAAGACCGGAAATAACTTTCTTCAGCACTTTTTTCTATTACGCATCTGCAATTATTTCCTTACCTCAGGCTTTATTTCGTTCTACGAGTTTTTGTCATTTTGTGATGGTTTTTGTTTGGATTATTTCGAAAAATATTCACTTTGTAAGTGGGTCAAAATCTTCTTTTAAATGACATATTGCAAAATAAACGTTTCAAATTGTTTTACTTATATCATTTAGCTTATATATAATTACCATAATTTCCGGACACAAATTTTTGCCAGTCGTCTGGACGTTTGATAGGGAACTCAAGGGAGACACGTTTGACTCCTTTTCCTCCTCAATAGACGCTGCCTTATTTATGTCCTGTCACTGCATCATCATTTTATGCTCATTAGTAATAATTCTTGGAAACGAACGTTCAATCATCGCATTTTCAGCATCTCAGTTTCCAAAATATACACATTGACACATGTTGGTCAAAATGTATTTTTATGAAATGTTTGGATCTGCTATGCTACCCAATAAGTTAGGTGATGGCTCGGACTCTTTGTTTTTATGATTAAATTTTGCAATATCTTAAAAATAAACACATGCAAACGCTTAGAATTAATACAGTAAAAATTCATAATGAACATTCGAAAAAAATATTTCTAAGTGCTCACAATGGATGGACCTCTCCACATATGCCACTGCTAGTCTAAATAATTTCTTAGTCACATAATCATCTTATTTTAGATGTTCCCCTTGATGTTGTTATAATTCCCATACGGCTCTCGATGTCTTGAAGCAAAACTTGGCCATTCATCATTTGACTATTTTGTGTAGTCCAGCGGTCGCCTATTCTAATATTGACATGCTTACCATTTGCTCAATACAGCATGGAGCTAAAGGACTCCTTCCTCTGTCGTCTTTCCACTCTTTCTCAATAGTCTGTTAACTCTCCATTATCTCCAGCTAGTGATAATTTTTAAAGATTTTCAAGAAATTGTTAAGGACTAAGAACTCTCAATTCTAAGAAAAGCCTGAATAACAGGAATTCTATGCATTGTTACAAATTGAACCTTAGTTACTTTGCTCAAACTTTGCCTTGCATTGTTAGTCGTGAGATATATATTGTTGATCTCTGCATAGTGTTGGTGCATTGCCTATTTATATCATTGTTGATACCTATTGTTGCACAAACTTTTCTTGCATTGTTGAGATATTTCTATTAATGAGATATTTCTATTAATATGCCCTGCCATCATTATGAATATTGAATTATCTATCTATATACCAAAGAAGGATATTTGTGGGTTTGTTTGTTTGATTGTGGGTTTGTTTTTTATACAAATCTACAGTTTTATTTCGATCTTGATGAAATTTTGCATACTTGACCTTAAAAGCATGAAGAAGGTCACTGTCTGCCTCGGATTTCGGAAAAATAATAGATATCGATAAAAAATCGATATTCCTGGTTATGGCAAGGCATATTAATGATAAATATCTCATGACCAACAATGCAAGGCAAAGTTTGTGCAACAATAGGCCCGTCGTGTTTGCATCAACAATGGTATCAACGCGCAATTCACCAATAACAATGAGCACAAAATGATGATGCAGTGACAGAACATTAATAATGCAGCGTCTATTGATGAGGCAAAGGAGTCACGCGTGTCTCCCTTGAGCTCCCTATCAAAACTTCCAGACAGCTGACAAAAATGTATGTGTTTGGAAAGGAAAGAGAAAGAACGAGTATTGTTCAGAGAAATTCTGCAACTAAAACAGAAAAAGCTATTCGGACATTTGAAACAACGGGAGTTTCGAAGAGAGCAACAGGGTATAAGAGCTTCTACGTCAAGGGTAAGAAAAACTAGAGTCTAAAGTATCTGGTGATGCTCCGCAGTGGTGAGGCAAGTCAAGAAGAGTTTAGATAAAGTCCCGGTATATCACCTAAAATTCCTGTTTTCGCATTTTTCGTAGAATGGATAGCCCCTTTGCTCTGTGTTGTATTGATTGAGTTATTATTTAACCAATTGGGAGTTATAATTTAATTTTTTGAGGTTGTTCTGTTTACCTAGAAGTGTAATTATCCCGGGCAACGCCGGTACCTTTGCTAGTTATCAATAATTATTATTTTTTCGAAATCTAGGTAGACAGTGACCTTCCTCATACATTGAAGGTCAAGTATGCAAAATTTCATCAAGATCACAATAAAACTGTAGATTTTTATAAAATACAAACAGACCCACAAACAAACGCCCTTCTTTGTATATACAGGGTGTATCAGGTTCGATGGTCATAAAGTACCTAGCGTGATCCTTTGATCATTACAAACTTAAAGTTCCTTATCGAAAATGTCGAAAACTCAAAATTTAATTTGCGTCGTTACGTCATTTATGAACTTTCCGCACCAGCAGTTCATTAAATTCAAAGGGGCGATTACAATTAAATCGGCGGCAATTGTTGAGATTAAATGACGTTTTCGACAGGTTTTCAGCAAACTTCGCGTGATGTTTAGACCCTTAACATTTAAGTTTTGAACATTTTGCATAAGGAATTTTAAGTTTGCAATCATGCAAAGGATCATGCTAAGTACTTTATGACCATCGAACCTGATACGCCCTATATAGATAAGTAGATTAGTAATTGGTAATAATTATATAAGAGTAGGATTTGTAGTACTATAAAATTAATTAAAAATATATGCTCCTTTTAATGGAAAATAGAAAAATAAAATAAAATCTTAATAAAAGTCACCCAATGTTGAGAAAAACAGATGAGGTGGGAGTCTTATGGAGACGGATGTGGACAAAAAACACAGGTGAAGAGAAGGTCTTGCAGAGTAATTAGTAATATTATTATTATTATTATTATTATTATTATTATTATTATTATCATAGATTAGTAATATTAGTAATATATCTGATAGATGTGGACTGTTATGTTAATCTTACAAATGTGGAAATTTTGGCCTATGCAGACGATCTGAAATTATTTAAGAAAATTAGTAAAATTGAAGACTCTAACGTTTTACAAAATGAAATTATAAATCTTGAGAGGTGGGTCAGGCAAAATGGGATGAAGATGAATATCGACAAGACTTTTTATGTTAGGTATACAAGAAAAAGCTTACCGTTTGCCAATAATTATAGCGTGAATGATAATAGTATAACTCAGAAGCATAAGATTCGTGATTTGGGAATATATTATAGTGATAATGGAACGTTTGTTGAACATATCAACCATTTGATTGTTCACCTATCTAGAATTACGGAAATGATAAAAAGATTAAAAAAAATTTTCCATAAAGTTCGGACATTTGAGAAATTGTTCGAAACACTTATAATGAGCAAAATTTTTTATGGCTTTGAGATATGGTTTACTATTCTGAATTATGCTACCATTAGATTACAGAAGAAAATTGATAGCTGGAAGAAATTTTTGAGTTCTTTTAAAAGTATTAAACCCATTAGTATTATTTTACCTGAATTGGCAGATCGAAGTTATCAACGCTTACTTTTAAAATTAAGCAGTGACAAAATAGTCTGTAAAGAAATTTTAAATAAAATAGGAATCGCCTACAATGTTGGCTCAAAAAGATCTGGCGCCAAACTTGTATGGAAACATTATAAATCAAATTACAAATATATTGATGTAGGGTGGAAACTTGTCGATTGTTATAACCGGTCCAGTGTTAAACCCAACATGTTTTATCCTTTTAATTAAACATTTTAAATTTCCTTTATTGAATTTTTTAAATTTTTAGCTTAATAGTATGTTTAATGTAATTTTCTTTTCCTAATGATCCTGCTTATTATAGAATTATTATTATTTATTATGTTTGTTCTAATGTGTTATTATTATACTATTATTATTTTACTAAATAGTTAAGTTTCTTTTTCTGATGTCCTCTTATATAGATAGTTAAGTTTTTTTTTTTCCTTTTGACTTTTCTGACTTCAGGCTCAATCTTGCCGATTATTTTAATCGTGCAATTATTTGGGCTTGATATTTCTTATTTATTACCTTCGTTTTAGTAACCCCGCTTTTGGGCTTCGGCCTGTTGGGGGGGCGACTCTTTTTGTGAGATGTCGTACATTATTATTATCATCGGAAGTAGCAATTATCGCTGTCTGGTGCTGCTCAATGATGTCAACTACAATAAAGACTGGATCGAGCATTCTATGAGCGCGTTAACGCAGGCATATCTCTAAATAAAATCTTGTAAACATTCCAAAAAGGATCTTTAGCAGTGAAGCAGAAATACATTTATACGTTTATTAAAAAGAAATTAATCCCCCCCCCCCCGCCTTCCGAGTAGGATAAGGCAAGTCATCTATTTTTACCCTTTATCTGCACTTTTTACCTCTCCCCAAGTTCTTTTTAATCAATAAATTGATTTTCTCGAACGTAATATGTAAGAAATGTAAAAAACCTCGTATCTTCTTTCCTTTCTCATTATTTCCGTACGTATGATATATCACATGCCATATGTTGCCATAGTTCTAAGGACCAAGTGACTGCCATCCCCGAAAATCCGATTCCACTGGAACAATTGGGCCTAAACTTCACAGTAATGTAGATCTTACCTAGAAGAATCTGGATACTGGATTTTACGCCTTTACGTATCTAAATAGCACATCGATATGTTGCCCTCTCTGAATCCCAACCCCATAATTCCGACCCCCGTATACTAATCAAAACCAAACTAAATAGCGCAGATGGACAGCCCATAGTAAGCTACATTCCGAATTTCAACCTTCTACCTTAAAAAATGTAGAAATTATGAAGGGGACGGACTGACATTATAAAACCAATAAGTAGCTCCATTCTTATTCTACTTACGAGGGTCAGTCAATGAAAACCGGAAATATTTTTTTACAGCTCCTTTATTACAGACAGAGTTGGTACACTATTTTTCAATGTAGTCCCCATCTTTTCGATGCATTTCCGCCAACGAGTCGGGAAGACATGGATACCTCGGGAAAAAAAAATCTTCATATAATGGAGATTTTGCTTATGGGAATCTGCATACCGAAGTTCACTCCTTTATATGCATAAATACACCTAGACTTTTCGGTCCCCTCTATTTTCACCCCTAAAACTCCGACCTTAATGGGCTAATCAAAACCAAACTAAACAGTGAAGTTGCACATGCGTATAGTAAGCTACATTCCGAATTTCAACCTTCTCCCTCAAAAATTGTTGAAATGATGAAGGGTGATTCAAATCGTGTGTAAAATAAAACCCTAAGTAGCTCCATTTTTCCGCTACTTAATAATAAGCTTATAGATTATGAGCAAGGGGATCTAGAACAAGGTGGGGGGTCAGTTTGCCGGAAGTAGTAAAAATTGCCTTACTGCGCAAGCGTATTTTGACGTCACTGGATGACATCGAAACCAATACCCGCTAAATCTAAATCTCAACAGAAACTAAAACATGGCGGCAATGAAAGCAGTCGTGCGATAGCGACACTTGACGACTCGTTCATTTCCTTCACAATTCTCATCCTTTATACTATATATTTTAATTAAATAATAAGGCCATTATAAATAGGGACTAACGTAATTTATAATTATTGTAAAATGCACTTACGTATTATCTTTTTAATGTGAACACAGGGTTAATGTTAATTATCCGCACATCGCTCGATGACTGATCATGCGACCAAGGTAAGTGAAATTTATTGTGACTAAATAGAAAAAGGGGTATATATCCCTTCCCTCCACGGGGGGGGGGGTCTTTAAAATAAAATCATTTACCTTGGTCACATGATCAGTCATCGCGCGATGTGCGGATAGTTAAGCGAACACAGAGACAAGGACGATAACGTATTTCTCGTTATCATTAGGCCTAGTTATCATTCCTCGTTAAGATTTCGAAATTGATTCGTTGGAACCGTTGGCAGTTAAGAGACAGAGATAATAATTTCGATATTATTTCATAATAACTTTATTTATGCAGGCATTAGGAAATATTAATTTATAAAATAGTAAGTTTACAAATAAACGTTTCTTCTGAAATACAACGTAAGAGTTTTGTTTTTTACGTGAAAACGTTTTCTTTTGTGACCAGAACAATGGCTACCGCACACTGCCGGAAGTAAAGCTATAAGTCATCCAGTGACGTCACAATACGCATGCGCATTAAGCACTTCTAACAAACTAGACCTAGCTGTTATTCTCACGGCCTACGAGATAGTAAAAGGCCTGTGCATTCGGTATAAACGTAGGGAAACTCGAGTTGTAAGATTCCGCCGGCAGACGTCTCGATCTCATGACATAATCTTAATATTGTTTCTATTACGAAAGTATGCGAAAATAATAAAATATATAATATTTAATCAATTTTATTACTTTGTTTTAAGAAATGAACTTTGTAATTCATAAATTAACTTGAAAACGTAATTTTTATTACAATTTATAGTTATAAAAGTATACAAAATCAAATAAAAATTGTATTAAGGAATGGATGGAGAAGAGCAATATAACTTGATATATTGCGCGGCGGGGGGGGGGGGTGTTCTTGATATGTGCCCTCCCCCCTTTTAATAATGTTTATGAAAATAAAAATAAAAGTTCCAAAATTCTTCTGTTTTAAAGGCTTGCGTTTTATATTTTTAACAAAATTGTGTTTTTCTGTCATTTTTTTTTGCATAATTATCTAATAAAGGCTTTAATAATTTAATAAAAAGATATTATTTTTATTACTATGATATATGAATAATAAAAATTATTCTATTGATATGAACTAGTATTTTATTGATCTGAATGTTTATTTTTCAATATGAAACTACGTTTTTTTGAACGAAACTATTTGTTATTGATATGAAAAATTATTTTAATGATCAAAAATTACATTTTATTCATCGACAAAAAGCTGTAAATCGATGAAACATAATTAAAACTGAAAAAAACTACACGCAGTAATGCATTAAACATGTCATGAAGTAGCACGCCAAGCGGTAAAAACGCAAAACAGCATGTTTTCCGATTCTGGCCTCAAAAAGGGGCAAATGCACAGGCTTTTACTGTCTCGTAGGCATTCTAGATTATCTTGGATTAGGAGCACTTGAGCAATCGTGCGTCGACAAAGCGATTTCACGTGCGCGCGCCGATGTCAATAATGCTTAAAAGATGAACAGAAAGTAACAATGTATTCTTTCTTGACAAATAGATTGTTCTTCGACATGCCGTTATTTTGGTATTCTTTACACTCACTGTTTTAGCACGTGAATTCGACTTGAAGCGGTCGGCGAAAAGGACGGCAAACGGCGGAAGGACGGCCGGATAAACGTACAGACCAAGGGCGAATTCTTATAAGTAGCTTTTATGATAACTTGAAAGCGGATTAACTTTTTCAAATTCTGTTTTCAGAAATATGACTATCAAAGTCTTAGCTCGGCCGTATCAACTTTTCAGAATTTTTCGTGGACCCCTTCAAGTCGAATTCACATGCTAAAACAATAAATGTAAAGAATACCAAGATTATATCATGTTATATAACAATCGATTTATCAAGAAGGAATACATTGTTACATTCTGTTCATCTTTTAAACATTACTGATAACGGCACGCGCACGTGAAATCGCTTTGTCGACGCACGATTGCTCAAGTGCTCATAATCTACAGGGTGATTACAAAAGAACTTCACACTTTTAAAAATTTATTACATCAAAGCTATTCAGAATATAGACACACTACATACGGATTCTTAAAGAAAAACTCTTGAAGTTAAAGATGTTCAATATGCCCCCCTGTAGTCAAATTCGTCCCAAACCCGCATTAACATGTCTCCATCAATCCCACGTATCGCTACCGTAATGCGTTCTTTCAGC
>JAHWFO010023375.1:0-12532 GCA_023313115.1 Rhysida immarginata
GGGCGGGTGATTTGAAAACGAACTTCGATCTGATGAATTTCAAACGAAATCTAGCATATAATATTTAATATACTGGCATATTGCAGTATATTATGTGGTATATAGGATATATAGCACATTAATTCCCTTTTTTTCTTTATTTTTAGCCCCCAAAAGCTATTGCAAAAGTGAATTCTCAAAAACAAAATGGTGACGCCATTTGGGAAAAAAATCACTGTGATAACGTTTTATTTATTATAGTTGCTCTTGCTGCCATTTATTGATAATAATCGAACAATATAGGCATGGCATTAAATAAATTTGTAACAATAAAGGTGAAAAGTAAAATAAATTTTCGATCAGTAAAATTTTTAACAGCCACTATGTTCTATCTCCTGAAATTGTCCAAAAACGTTTTCTAAAGTTCAAATGAATATTTATTATGCTACGCGTCCACTGGCAGAAATACCCTAGTTATTTAAGTTCTTGATCTTTAATATCTAGGTTATCTGTGGGTGTCCATTACAAAAGATCCCAGTTATAAAGAAAACCTGGTTATTTAACCTAGACAAAAAAGGTTAGGGAAAACTATCTTAGTTATTAACGTCATAACTGAGACAAATGAGTCATAACCGTGATCTTTTAAACTTCGTTTAAAATGGCAGCAGATTCCCTCGCTTCGCTTACAGACAAAAATTTTGCTAGGACCCTATTTTATTGTGTGTTTAGAAATAAATAAAGCAAAAGAAATCATAAATTCATCGCCGGGTTTCTTGCATATTACGGGCCGAAGACATTTGTCTTTTGTAAACATCTATTTTTCTTAGTTTTATCGCTATTGAAAACATCTTAAGCCGCCGACAGCCCACTTCGATCAAAGGTGCCATGACGTTACAAAATGGACAATATGCAGAGGCTGATGCGAGAACATTAAAAACATCGTCATAATAAACTAGTTCTTTTCCTCTGCAGTGGACACCACAAAAGGTTTCAGTTTTTTAAAAAATCTGAATCTTTAAGTTTTAGAACTTAAATAACTAGGATATTTTTGGCAGTGGACGCGTAGAATTAGAGTACTTAATGCATGAATACATAATGTGAACTTTAATAATTTCAAAAAATGAACATACAATAAAGGTACACATAACTGTATCGTTTTTGTCTTCTTAAAAATTAAATAACATTTTATTATTTTATTATAAACTTTTATAATAAACCACCATCTGTACTGTATTTTGCATTATTTTTCTTTCATACTATCTTATTTTGATCAGTGATTTTAGCATAATTAATTAGGTTCCTATCCATTTTTTTAACATAATAAACATTTGACATTTTGTTTTTAACTTTACAATTATAAACTGGAAAATAGCTTATCACATGCCCTATTTTAGTTGCTTTTAAAACGCTACCGTCAACAATTTTAACATCAAAAGGCTGTTTTAAAGTTATACTATCGCTAAAATATCTATCATCATTAATTATATGATCAGTACAACCACTGTCTAACAACCAGTTAACTTCTGATTTGTCATTTTTACTTAATCCTACTTTACATGTAGTCATAGTTTGTACTTCAGTGCTAAAGCTGCTCATCTCATATCCACTCTGTTGATTAGTACCACCTCTCGAACTAAGATGCTCTCCTCGACCACGCTGTGAATTTCTACAGCTTCCATGCTGACTAAAGTTTCCTTGACTGCTTATGCGTCGCTGCGTGCTGCATCTCCATGAACCTCTGCTTGATCCAACTAGATGACAGTCTCTTATAAAATGTCCTGGTTTGCCATATCCATAGCACACCTGTTCCTGCTTTCTCGTATTTGATCTTTTTTACTGTGTCAAATGCGCTTGGATCTTGAGGTTGCACTCACACATTCTTCGTTTTCTTTCAAATTTATCATTTTTCTTTTTCTTTTTACATACTCCACTGTTTGATCATCTTCTTTTAGGATGTCAACTAAATCTTCAATATAGCCTAGTGATTCGGGTAATGTTCTCAGCATATAGTTCATCTTCTCTTTTTATGTTACTTTAGTGCCAGCAGATTTTAGTTCATTTACAGCTCTCTCAAACTCACAAAACAATATTGACGTATCCCTGAAGTCCTTCAGTTTCAACTTTTCTAGCCTGCTGACTCTTTCATATACAATTCATCAAATTTTTTCATGATGTCGTATGCAATTTCTTTATCACTTACGAACTCCAATTGTTTATTCGTGATGGCACTGTATATAAATTTATGGCTTTCAGATCTTTTTCGTCCCAGTCTTCTCCATCTATTTCTTGTTTAGCTCTTGTAACAGTTATGTCATATTTTTTCATGCTTGAGTATATCAAAATTCGTTTCTGCCAAAGTCCATAGTCTTTGCCACCAAACGCGGGTATTGTTACGTCCGCCATTGTCTTTTTCTTTGTTCTTTACACTCAATATTAATTAAAAATTTTCGTTACTTTTTAACTAACCTTCGAAATCACGTCATACCATATCTTCTCAAGTAACCACTTAACCATGCTCTGCTACCATGTTCATAAATAGGTAGATTTCCGCAATGGAGCAATAAATATAAGAGACTTTGCATATAATCAAATATTGCTTTACTGATAATGCTCCCTCACACAACAACACAATGGATCCCAACACAATACAAAATGGAAAGATGTTCCCAACATTCCTTAAGCTGCTTTTTAAATGCTAATTTTACAATAGATGGCAAAACATACATTTGCTCATATTTAACATATAAATATACAATATCTCAATAGTTTTAATCAGAAATTAATATCATTAAATGATTTTAGTCGTCTTCAGAATGATTGTTATAGTTTTAAGTCAGTTTTCCCGTTTTCTTCTGGGAACTATATTTATATGTGCGCCTTGGAACACGGAAGTTGCGTGGCTTAATCAGGCAATGGAATCTTACTTCATCATGTGCTTTTGTTTACATCCCATGCAAACTTAGGCTGGATGAACTATATAATTTTCTTTTTTTTTACATTTTGTAACTTTCATATTAAAAAGTTCTAAATATGCCACAATGAAATTAATGCATTGACCTTTCAATTTAAATAAAGCTTTATGTGACTGTAAAAGTGTTCTTTAAGAAGGGAAAAAAAGAAGAAGAGGCAGGGGATAAAGAATGGCCACTATTGACCATCTGAGGAGGAAGGAGGGGCAATGTACTACAGGGCATCTACAGAGTTGCTGAAAGTCAATTTAGTGACTTTTTGGGGAAGTCTTAAAAAAATTTCATGGCCTAATTTAATTATTTTTAACGTCAAAAAAAACTTTAAGAAATTTTTCCCAGACTGGAGTGACCAGATTTTTTCCATGACCAAATTTTAATTCCGCGACTCGGAATTTTCGTGACCCATTTTCTAATTTCGCTACTTTTTCGTGACTTTCGTGACCATTTTCCAATTTCGTTACTTTTTCGGGACTTTCGTGACCTGTAGACACCCTGTACTAGACACGTGGCCTTTTGGAAATGATCAAGGGATGTTAACATTTCACTTGATCATAGTTACTTCTGGTCGCATCCATGTCGTCTCATTCAAATAGCAACATTATCGCACCAACTACCCACAACACACTGCACAGCAATAATGGAAGCCTGTGGAGGGTTTAAACGTGCGAGCATATTAAAAATTTATTTTCTACGAGAATTGGCACGAGAACTACTGTAAAAGCTATCAAAACTCATAAGAATTTTTTTTATTAAAACCTTTAATATTTCTTCAAATTTATGAATTTATTTTATTGAAAGTTTAACCCCATAAACATTTTCTAATAACATGAAATGCTAATTTTACTGAGGCCGACAAAAAACACTTGTCAGTCTTAACATACAAGCTTATGAATACATTCTATCTATAAAATACGCAATATTATTTTCTGTTCGTGCTGCTTTCAAATTTTAATTATTTCAGAAAAAATAATCGCAATCCAAACAAAATTTTCAGCAACGGCGATCCGCATCACTTTAGATAACAGCAATGTCAAGTATTAAAAAAGTTTTGTTCTTAATGTTAAGAAGCATTCAAATTAATAAAAAATACTAAATTATTATTATATCATCATCATCATCATCATCATCACAGTCAACCATTTGCAATCCACTGCTGGATGAAGGTCTTGGCTAAACGCTTCCATTCTTCTCTGTTTGAAGCTCTGGATTTCCAGTTGACGCCAGCCACCTTCCTTATTTTGTCGAGCCACCTTGCATGGGGTTGTCCTCTTGGGCGTTTAAGGTCTTGAGGGTACCAATCCAGAACGACTGTGGTCCATCTCATGTCTTGTCTTCTAGCGATGTGACCAGCCCATTGCCATTAGAATGTTTGATCCGTTCGATGACTTCAATCGCCTTTGTTTGGCTTCTTATCCAGCTGTTGCGTTTTCGATCTCTTCTTGTAATTCCTAGCATACATCTTTCCATGCTTCTCTGTGTTGTCTGTAGTCTTTTTTTTGTCCTCTTTGATAAAGTCCATGTTTCAGCTCCATAGGTGAGTGCTGGTAAAACACACTGGTTGAAAACTTTCCGTTTCAAGCTAACAAGGGAACTACCTGGGCTCACTCAGAGCTTTTTGTCTGAAAATTTTTTTATAAATTCTTACCAGTGCCAATAGTAAAACCCCAAATGCTTTTGCTTGGCATTAATCGAGAAGTTCGATTTTTTGATACTTCGATTGTTAACATTGTTTTGCCTGATTCTAAGCAAAATAACCTACCCTACCATTTTTAATAATAAAAAAATTAAAAATCAACTAAATTACATTATTTTAATTTAAAAATAAATTTACTCACCTTTACTGTGTTGTTGTTTATCAATTTTAACCAAAATAACAATCACAAATTACCAAAACAATAGCAAAATGTTCGATTTTCAACTATCGAAAAATCGAACTTCCCGATTAATGCTAAACGAAAGCACTTGGGGTTTACTATTGGCACTGGTAAGAATTTATAAAAAAATTTTCAGACAAAAAGGTCTGAGTGAGCCCAGGCAGTTTCCTTCAAGTGGCATGTTGCTCTTCAAGATAATGTTATTCTTCCCACAAGCACTCCATGCTGTTCTAATTTGTCTGTTAACTTCATTCAGAATGTTGCCGTCCATAGTGACTTCTTGTCCCAGGTAAATGTAGCTCTGTACTTCTTCAATCACAATGCTGCCTGCCATGACCTTCTGTTTTGGAGCAAATACAATGAGCATACTATTATTGTATTATTATATATAATATACTAAAATATATATTGTAACGGACTCCGTTGGGAGTCCAGCACAAAATGTGGAGGGCAGTCATCCTCCAGAAAGAATGAGTTTTGTAGCCATAATGCGATTCTAAAACAACAATTAGTCGGCTCGTGAATTAACAAATTGTACATTACAGCATATTGGTTGCATCCTCCTGGGGCTTCTGAGGGGAAGGGTTTTATTTTGACTAAAACAGAAACCATAAAATACCCAGATTAATCTGGGGGCAATTCAAAAGAAAAAAAATTAAGTAAGCTTACTAAATACAAAACTTAAAAAAATCAGAAAACAGTCCTTTCTTTTGTTTTTTTTCTTTTTAATAAATGAAAGAAATGATCATTAAACACAAATTCTTCGTTGAGAGTTTTTTTTTGTGTGTTTTCCAGCAAACTTTGATTGGAATCTCTCACCTGAGAGTAGGAGTGAGTATGTCACTGCACTGTTCGTTTCAATCAATTATTATTATAATTAGGAGAGTTTCATTTTTCAAAGGAGAAATCAACTACAGCAACAATGAGTTCCAGTGAAAATCGTGCTTAGGATAAATCCTACAATAGGTATGTCCGGGAAATCGCAATTTAAGCATTAAAATTCGTAGTGGATTATAATATTTTTTTTATTATTTAAAAATGTTATTTTTATCCATAATTTTGTATTTAGAATTAAGCAATTCACTGTTGTAGCGCGTGAACCATCGTTGCAAAATTCTTTTTTGAACGCACGTGATGCGTGTTCTTGGTCTCGTATGGCGATTTCCTTAGCGATTAATTAACTCGGTCGGGAGATGTTGTACTGTCTGCTTGTTGCGCGATCAGTGTTCTTTTTTTTTTTTAATTGCGTAGTACATTCTCTCACCATCTTCTCTCTCCATTGGTCTTGCGACTACATTTCTCTTCTCCATTGTGCAGCCCGCGATGGCCTCTCTCTTTTCTAGTGTTTCTTTCTTATTGCTTCAGCCTGAAGATAGTACCTCCACAATTGCAATTACGAGTTTATCGACGCAGTCCCTACGTTTTATGGATGTCAATGTTAATTTCGACCCGTCACTCGTTTGTTTGCAGTCTCGCCATGTTTAGGCTTGGCCACGAAGCCTATTTGTTCGGAAGATACAAACTCTGCTGTCTTTCTCCATACTTGAATGTTTTATCTGCAGACCCATGCGTCTAGGCTGTGAACTGTGCATAGCGAGTCACCGCGGCTGTACTACCACTCCATTGCGTAATTTATTCATTTTTGTACTAATACTAATGCGAGACACTGAGTACTTGAATTCAATATTTCTTTTTGTTAGCGTATGATTTTAACTTCTACCAAGTTTAACCATAGAATACGTTTTGCATTCTAGTTTCTTTTTACTCTCATTAATAAAGTTTTTTTTTTTATTGTTTACTACAAAGTGTTTGTGACTCATTTCTAGCCATAATATTCCACTTTAAGATTTCCAATATGCCTCATCACTGGTAGCAGAGCGTGGTTGGTGGAATTTGAATTTATTTTATGTCCAGCTATGGCTGAGTCTTTCTTTGATGACAGTCGTTCAATCCCTAAGCCCACCAGCAATAACTTTCACCAATGGAAGCATCGTATGTTAGCGTTTCTGGAATCAAAATATGTATACGCTAAGACTTCCTTACCGACTTTGGATCCAGATTGATCCACTGTTAGAATTGAAGACATTATTTGCTAAGCATGGTAGACGAGGACATTGTAGTCATGTTGCAAGATGACAATCCATTTTCCATATGGGAAGCCATCTGTCGGCGTTGTGCCCGATCCGATTCTGTGACTCAGGCAAAAATTATGAGATGCCTTTCAGCTCTTAGCTTCTGTGACATATGAATATGTCCCTGCGGATATAAACGTGTTTATATCCGCGTGGATATTAAACTGTATGATAATTCGTTTCAAAATTATATAAAAAGGGGGGACATAGGGAAAGATCAGGCTGGGGATTTGGATGAAAGTGATGAGAGAGGTGGAGTGAGCAAAATGACGTTGATTATTAATGGTGAACTTTTATATCGTTTATATTTTATTTTATGTATTATTCTTGTTTTAAGTGTTCGGATGTACATTTTTTGGCAATTCGCTGTGAGCTTAAAAGTAGGGTTACGAAACACCAGGAAATAAGTGGAATAATTTTTTCTTTTGTCTCTTTCTTTGATGGGAAGGGGGGAACCGCTCTAGGAAGGGAAGGAATATAGAACAATGGGGCAGTGGAAATTCAGGGAAAATAGCAAGTTCAAGGTCAGAGTTCCTCGGCAAAGAGAAAGGAGAATTCTAAGAATGAGAAGGGTATTTTTCTTTCTCGGAAGGGAGATAAAAATTTAGCAGTAGAGAGAGAGATGAAAAGTGACAGTGTGTGGCTAGCAGTTGACACAGAGAGATGAAATGTAGCAGTCGACAGGGGCAGATGAAAATGTAGTAGGAGAACGATGTAGTGTGTTTTCTGCAGTAGAAAGAGAGAGTTGGGATGTGAGTGCTGATGGTTAGCAGTCGACAGAGAGATATAGATGAAATGTGGAAGCCGAAGAGAGGAGCGAGCGGAGCATAGCTAACATAACGCCGAAGAAAAGGCCGGGGTCTGAACAGCACGGGGAGGCCAAGACGAATCTCTACCCCAAGCCAGGCAGACGACTTCGGTGTAGCCGACGAGCTGGGGGAAGGCGAGGAGCGACCATCGGCCAGCACGCCGGAGCCATAGACGAGGGCGACGACCGATGCGAGCGACGGGCGGACAGATCGCCGGGAGAGAGCTGGGACCAACACCGGTAAGCTGAGGCCGTACGTAGCGTGAGCACTATTACTCGGTGGGGCAGGACGGGGCGAGAAGGTGTACCTTGTGGGTTCTAGCAGGGGACTTCGAGTCCTGAGCCGGTAGTAGTGGCTAATACGCGGGACGGTTTTCAGTGGACCCGGTGTGGCGGCGACCCAGGACAGCGAGCGACAACCGGAGAACGAGGTACGAGGACGGCGCAGCGGAGACTCTGCGGAGACAGTACGACACGACGGCGGAGGTTCAACGGCGCCGGTGAGGCATTGACATTTGAGGCAGCAGCAGGAGATCGACACGGATGAAATCAAGCTGAGAAGCTAAGGTAGTGAACAATAAGTTACATTGGGCCCACGCGAGTGAATTAACTTATTCAGAATTGTTTGATATTATTAATTTGATTTTTTTTGCAATGAACAGTAATGGTCAAAATCATATAAGGAAGTAATTATTGAGACGATAGTGTAATTTGGATAAAGAACTAAAGGTTTTCCTTCTGATGCTGCGAAACTCTGAACCAACTTTTCTTT
The DNA here is from genome assembly GCA_023313115.1 of Rhysida immarginata. Lineage (NCBI taxonomy): Eukaryota > Metazoa > Arthropoda > Chilopoda > Scolopendromorpha > Scolopendridae > Rhysida > Rhysida immarginata. The sequence goes on from JAHWFO010023375.1 coordinate 8,535, forward strand.
GGGGTTATTAAGATAGTTTAGAAATCGGGACCTGTCACCCGAGTTATTTTAAGCGACAGCGAGTTGCCAATCAATACATGATCGCCCACGATTATAATAATGTTTAAGTTTAATTAATATTTTTTTTTTATTTTTGCTGGAAACGTCACTATTGCTTTTCGTATATCTGTGTAAGTTTTTTTTTATAGAAAAAAAGAAAAGAAAGGAAGGATATAATTATATTGTTATTTATAGCTAGGATACTATAGATTGGAGTTTTGTTTTGCAGATTAGTTTAATTATTAATTTCTTTTAGGTACTATTTTATGATTTTGTTATTTATGTGTTAATGCAATCAGCCGAATAGCGGCCGTCATTCTTTTAACTTTATATTATATTGTTTTTTTTTTGTGTTTATTTTAATTACATATTTTGCTTGTCCTAGTAATAAAGAGTTAGAGCCTATAATCTGTGTTTAATCTTACTCATTACGGCCATATAAGTTTTCAGCCTGAAAAGGGGTAGTAGTAATAAGGGGTAGGAAGTCACTATACGATCACGGGGAGGAATAAAGGTGGGTTTAGGATTTGTTTAAGGCAGGTAGGACACGATTAGACGGAAGACATTGGTGATATTGCTTTCACAAGAGAAAGTGATACACTACGGTATACTATTAGGTATACGGATATTAAGAAAAAAACATTTCGTCACACTTCCATGACACAGAAGACACCAATGCATATGTTGCACATGCATTGCAAATCCGCACGGAGACGGGTGCCATATGATTACTCATAGATGACGTTAATTGATCATATGGTAGCTGGTTTGCCTTCGACTTATACACATTTAAGGTTCTCAGTGCAGACTGACCCTACCATGATCCTCAAAGCTTTTCATAGCCAGTTGAAAGTTGTTTTCAAAGATAATTCACGTGAACGCTCATCTGGCGTTGCCTCTTGCGCCACTACAAAGCCTGCTCGGGTGCCACCTTCTCCCTCTGGTACCCAACAGCGCCCTGGCGTAACCTGTTACAATTGTGGTGGCCAAGGGCATGTCAGGTCTGTTTGCTCTTCTAAGCAGTTTTTACCAGCATCCGGCACCTCCAAAGTTTGCATTCCAAAGCAGCCGTCTCCACCTAACATACGCGCCCCACGTACAAAATGTAAAACTCGCAAGCGCGATGGCAAAGCCAAGGGACAGAAACTTGCAGCAAACTACGTTGGTCTCCCAAAGCAAGAATGGATAGTGGATACTGGCAACCCCTTCCATGTCATTAAGGACAAGAGATTCTTTACGTCTATACAGAGCTGTCAGAGATATTCACACTGCAAACCCCAACAAAACCATTACCGCCACTTGTATAGGAATCGCGAGTGTCCCGTTAAACAATGGGTCTGTTTTAACTTTACATGACGCACTTTATGCTCCCCATGTGCGATTTAACCTTGTTTCAATGAGTCAGTTAACCAAGCAGGGATATACTTTGTCTTTTGGTCCTAATGGTTACACAATAATTTCCAAACAAGGCCTATCAATGCCTTGGCTGCACAGGGGAAAGTTGCAGATCTCCCATTCTTGCCAGTTTTATATCTATCTCCACCCGTTTGCCAAACGGCATATCCCATCCATGCCCTCGTAATTTCTTATCTGGATGTCCATAATGCCTTAGGGCATCCGTCAAGTAAGAAGATCGCTAAAGCACTGAAACATGGCAGTATCCGTGGTCTAGAGAACTTTACAATTCCCTATGAGATCGCGCCATGTGTTCCATGTCTAGAGGCAGGGATGAATAATGCACCTCATAGAACTGTTCGACGCCAACTGTCTACCCGCCCTTTGTATCTCCTCCACGTGGACACTATCAGTCCCATGCCAGTTACCTCTGCTTATAGCCACAAATACCTGTTGATTGCCGTGGACGATTTTACCCGCAAGACATTTCTGTTTCTACTAAGGTAGAGGTACCGCAAGCTTTGATAAGCTTAATCAGACAATTGCAACGATCGACGGGAAACAGACTGGTCCACATCAGATCTGACAACGGCAGAATTCACCAATGAGTTAGCTGAATTTTGTGCTTCGGAGGGGATAACGCAACAGTTTACCATTTATCATACATGAGAACCCTCAGTCAAATGGTGTTGCAGAAAGGGCAGCCCACTTCATCTGTGATGGTACAAGAGTCCTGCTTGCCTCTTCCAACGTTTCCCACCAGTATTGGGATCTTGCAGCGGCAATGGCACCATATAACTTGAACTCTTTACCAAGAACAGGACAAACGCTGTCGCCGGAAGAATTATGGTCTGGTAAAAGACCCACCTTCAAACATCGAGCACCATTTGAGTGTCTTGCGTATTATTTTATTCCCAAATCACAAAGATTCAAGCTCCAAGCGCATGCAAGCGTGGGATCTTTATGGGATACTCAGCATCGTCTCCAGGGTGCTCGTCTATTCAGTTGAGGAATCCAAGCTGCTTTGTGCTCGATCTGTGCATTTCTTTCCTCATACATTTCCTGAAATGACTGCGTCTCACGAACCGCTGTACACGATTCTCTCAATGCCACAACTTCCTTACGATACTCACCCGTTGGAGGTCCCTGAAAATGATGATACAGAACTAGTTAACAGAAAGTTCTCACCCATTTCCATTTCGACCCTCGAGGACTCTTCAACAGTCACCTGCCCAAATGAATGATACGTCAACTTCTTCACCTCCAGCTTCACCTGTGCCATCCTTGGAACAACCTCAACAGAGAGGTCAACCTTGTGGCTTACCTTCATCAGCTGATTCGCCCCCTCCTCCTGAGTTGTGACGATCCCAAAGACTTAAAGAGAAGGCAGAAAAAGAGCGAGCTTGTTTGTACCCTCCTAACGTAAATCTTGCCACCAAAAGTATTGCCAGTCCGTGCAGACGAAGTGTGCAAACTTCTCGAGTCCCTGCATGGACTAAAGCAAAGTGGCAGATTGGTACATGAAATTGTGTCAACTCCTTTTTCGCCTGGACTTCACGCCTTCACGAGCAGATGATAGCCTATTCATCTACAATGACGACAGATGTTCAATCCTCCTCGCCGTGTATGCGGATGACATCGTCGCCGCTACTAATGACGTTCAACGCCTAACTTCACTAGTGGATAATTTTACGACGTGATATCGAGTTGGTGGACCTCGGAGATGTTCTTCACCTTCTGGGCATGCCAGTGAGCCGTGATGGTAACTCCATACAATTGTGTCAGGCCCACTACATCCAGCAAGTCGTCCAAGAGTACCAGCTGCAGAATGCCAAGCCCAGAAGCACTCCTCTCAACCCACACGTAAATTTGGATGAAGCAGAAGGATCGCAACCAGCCGACCCAACTGCTTACCAATATCTTTTGGGATCATTAATGTACATTTATGACATGTACTCGCCCGGATATAGCATATGCAATTAAGAGATTGTCATCATATGCCAGATCTCCTACAAATTTACATATGATGGCACTCAAAGGTGTGGCTGCTTATTTGGCACACACCTGTGAAACGTCGCTGACCTTCGTTCAATCGACTGGTCCCTTGTGTGCAAACGCTGGACGCATAAGTGGATGGAAAATTGAGAAAAAAAGCAAACTAATGCAATGTATATTGCTTAAACTGTATGATATCATACACATACACTGTAATGTACCAGTATATTAAATATTTTATGGTAGTTTTTGTTTGAAATTCATCAAATCGAAGTTCGTTCCCCCCCCCCCCCCCACCTCGCAATCCTGTTAGCTTTGGCGACGTAAAAATAGATGGGAAAACGAGATAAAAAGCGAATTAATGTACCATATATATTGCATAATGCACTATAATATACTAATATATTCAATTGTGCCACCCACGTGCAGGGGCGTGACCTTAATCGGGTCGCGGGACTTACCTAACCTTCGTACGTGACGGCTAGGGAGGGTGGACTCGTTAGAGGTCACCAAAAAAAAAACTAGACACAGTGTGTTTCGGGAAAATACTGATATTTACTAATGACCAG
>JAHWFO010023378.1:0-19640 GCA_023313115.1 Rhysida immarginata
AATAAAACTCTTTTTCCACAACGAAAAGAGTTGTGGAAAAAGAGTTTTATTTCGTTGTTTTCGTTGAAAAGAGTTTTCGTTGAAAAGAGTTTTCGTTGTGGAAAAAGAGTTTTATTTTATTCTCAAGTTTATCAAAAAGAAATAAGATAGAAAAAGATAGATGAACTGGAAGCTTTTATTGCAGAAAATGAACGAAAGCTACTCGATGACCAAAGAACTGCTTACAACAGGATAATTGATGCTGTCAGAAGACAGACTGGAAAACTTTTTTCTTGATGTGCCTGGAGGCACAGGAAAAACCTTCCTGATCAACTTTTTCTCGCAAAGACCAGGCAGCACTGCATATCTTGCTGTAGCATCTTCTGGCATTGCAGCAGCATTTCATACTGAAGGCAGGACTGCACATTCAGCTTTTAAGATTCCTTTGACCTTAGCCAAAACAGATTCTTCAATAATTAACATTTCAAGGAATTCAGGCAAGGCCATGGTTTTCCAATAAACACAGCTCATTGTTTGGGATGTGTGCACCATGTCATATCGCAAGGCGCTGGAAGTTGTTGACAAGACTTTGAATGACATCAGAGGCAGTGACAGTCTCATGGGAGGAGTGACTATGGTACTTGCAGGAGACTTTCAACAGACGGGAATCGTCATCCCAAAAGGCACAAAGGCTGATGAGCTGAATGCTTCTTTGAAGAGCTCCATTCTCTGGCAACATGTTCAGAAACTGGAACTGAAGACCACCAGGAGAGCCCGCCTGTTTGAAGATTTAACAGCTGGGTCATTCCACGGTAACTCATGTTACATATTTATGTCCTTTTTTAAACATGTCACAATAAAATAAAGAGAGAATATGAAAATACAGAGAAATTTGAAACTTAAGGTGTTGTAATTTACTATATCTACTCCTGTTTCAAAGAACACCTTTACATCTTATCTTTTTTTATATATAAAACGTTTGTAAGTTTGGTAACTCACGTTACTGAAAAAGGACATAGAAATTTACCTTGCTGAAATAGATATAAAATTCTCCTAACTGAGAATAGATATATTGCTCTAACTTTCATAATAACTATGACGACTTATTACTTTATCAGAATTATCCTTTAAAATTAAATTTAACATAAGATTAATTCTTTAAATATGGCATTTTAAAATTGCTTATGGTAACTCATGTTACAAAGGCTGGTAACTCACGTTACAATTCTCCAATAGACAAACTTTCTAGACAATTTGGCTATGATTAGGGAACTCCTAATCTCATAAAACATTATTTTAAAAATATCAAACTCTGTAATCCTATTCCTTGGTAAATCAGATTTATTTATTACACATTAAGTTAGATTTTTTTAAATTTACATTAGAGTAAAAGAAATAGACTTTTCAATTTATGCCTCCTTCACAATCAAAGTTCATAGCAAGTGAAAACATTCAGTTCATACTTTATAATTTTGTACTTAGTCTCAATGCTGAAGCTTATAAAATTCTTATAAAAAGGGTTGGATTTGGCAACACTTTAACAATTTTATTAAAATCAACATATGAAACATCAGATTCATCAACCTTAAAATAATGACCAGTATTACCTAACATCTTAAGAAACATTACTCTTATTTCTCCATCATCATCATCGTCATCAACTTCACTCTGACATAAACGTACATAGCTGAAGCTCGTTTTCCCCGATCCATCAAATTTAACCAAAACATATGAGCCATGTTTGATATATTCAGTCTTAGGCAGCTGGCTTTCTTCATCCTGAGCTTAATTAATTCATTTGGCCATATGGCCATAATTCTTTCATTTCAAGTGTTACTTCACCAAGCTCCATGCCTTTTACACGTTCTTCATCTTCAGAAGCTGAAGTGTCGGTGTATATTTGTGAGTAATAGCTGCTTTGAAGTACAGGATGGTTTCTATGCACCTTAAGTGCATCCCTGGTTAGCATGAGCGTCTTCGTCTCATTTTTTCAGCAGGAGTTAACGCCATTCTAAGTTGAAAGGAACATTTTACTAATATTGTCATTTAAATATAATATGGAAATTACTTTTATATCAGTATTATAAGTAAGAGGTAAAATGTGAATGAGTTATGTTCACAGGCATCACAGGCGTAATACAGGTTCAGTTTCTTTAGGAATAAATTTAATTATTGTTGTGTTTATTTTAAAAAATTATTGGATTAATAATATGTATTCTTTATTAAAGTAAAGTTTGTAAAGATGTAATTAGAATTTTAGTCTTGAAACTTTAAAAAGACACTGGTATTGTGATAACTCACACAACATACGTAGTCACTCATGTTACATGGTAACTCATGTTACACATTTTAAACCGTAATATTTTCATTTAAATACATAAAAAGAAACAAATGGATTATTAAATTTTGCAATAGATGCAATAGACAATGTGTACACCAGTTTGCAAGAAACAGAAATCATTATTCTTTGTTTTATTTAAACAAATGCATGTTTTTGGTAACTCATGTTACACGCACGCGATCGGCGATTTAGGCCTAATTTCACGAATATTTTAAATATATTCACATGAGAGGTATATACAGTTTGAATAAGAAAGCTTTAACAAATGAATTGAGCATTTCATGCAAATATTATCTACTGAATGAAGACATATAATTACCTGTCAAATAACATGAACTCATCAGTACAACACCATTTACAACATTCATTAACTTCAAGAGGCCGCCATTTTGAAAAAAAAGGAAATTGTTGGAAAATTTTGTTTTGCCAGACAACTTTGACATTTATTCTACCAGAAAAATACACAGCAAAATTTTCATCATATAATTTTAAAATTTATGTTCATGTCCTTATTTTCATGGAATGACCCAGCTGTGCATTTTTCACAGCAACTGCTTGCCACTGGCAGCAGAGGATTGCCTTATTTTTTTTACCAACAGCTCAACATGCATCAACTGCCATGTGAAGAGATGGTTGGCACAATGGATGAGCTCAAGGCCAAAGTCTTTTCTAGCATGAACAACAACTACTCCTTCCACCTGTTTGTGTGAGCGTGCGATTTTGGCTCCACAAAATGATGAAGATGAAAAAATCAAACTAGATCTGTTAGAAAAAATCAATCTAGATCTTCTAAAAATATTACCTGAACCAGCAAGTTCTTTTCGATCTATTGACACTGTTGTCAATCAGGATGAAGCTATAGAGTTTTCATCTGAGTTTCTAAACTTTGTCCAGCCACCTGGAATGCCACTGCACAACCTAATCCTCCAAGTAGGAGCTCAGTCATACTGCTGAGAAACTTGGACCTTCCACGATTGTGCAATGAAACAAGGTTAGTCATGAAAAGCATGAAGCCTCATGTTATCGAGGTCATGACTATGGTCATCATAGCGAAATACAAAACTGAAATTGTGTTCATTCCAAGAATCCCGCTGATCCCATCAGACACAGATTTTCCATTTCAGTTCAAGAGAATGCAATTTCCTCTTAAGCTCAGTTTCGCTATGTCAATCATCAAGTCTCAGGACAATCTCTTAAGGTTGTTGGACTTATATAAAGTCTTCTTGACTTTCTTATGGCCAGCTATATGTTGGTTGCTCACGTGTTGACATTCCACATAATCCTTAGATCTACTTTAACCAAAACGGTTTCACTAAGAACATTATTTATTTGGAAGCTTTGCATTAACTAATTCCTTGTTTTGTATGGGTTTGTGTTTAACTTAAGTTTTTTGCTTTGTTCAACAGAATAGATACTTTTAATTAAAAACTGTTCTTGACACGTTTTTTAATTAGTTTTCACTGTTTAGTTTTTAGTTATAGCTTTTTTTTTTTTATTAAAACACAAGCAATGCCGGGTATTAAGGGTAGTTTTATATATAAAAATTATCTCGGTAGGACTTAGCAATGTCTAGATTTTGAAGTTCGAAATTTAAATTTTTTTCTTGAAAAACCCGGACTTCTGATTGAACCCCATTAGGGCGAATCATACTATAAGATGAGGTGAGAAACTTGGATGCTATACGACGATAACGCAAATAAAACCACTCGAAATCAATTTTCACACAAAAGATTTTACTGGATAGAGCGATTCAGTTTCTGTTATCGCTATAAGAAGTGTACTTTCTATGTCGCCCACACAATAAGATTTATTATAACAAAAACAAGAATATAACTCGTAAAACGATTTTTAAATATGCTGAAAAGAAGAATATAAAAATTTGTTGTTTAGTATTATATACAGCAATATTTTTATATAGAGCAATGGCGAAAACTGCATATAAATTTACGTATTCGATTGCAGCGCTCACACGAATCTTTCCAAACACGCGCGAAATGAGAAATGAAATCCTCGCACGTCTAATGTTAAATGCTTTAAACTACTGGGCCTATGTTCTTTCTACTGCTAGATCAAAGTTACCATAAACATCAGGAGAGAAAAATCATTGTTTCAAAGCATTGTCGGGAAAAATCTTTTAAGCATTCCAAGGAGCTTTAGCTGTGACGCATATATAATTTTAAATTTGAATATCTCACGTTTACTTGCGCTTGGTTTAAATAAACAGTGGAAATACCTTTGATTCAAAACGCATTCACGTCATTTTTAAATATAGGTATAACTTCAATAAGCCATTTTAACAATAGGCCTAATAGTTATTAGCCATTTTTAACAATAGGCCTAACATTAATTAGCCATTTTTAACTATAGGCCTAACATAAATTAGCCATTTTCACAATAGGCCTAACATTAATTAGCCATTTTTAACTATAAGCCTAACATTAATTAGCCATTTTTAACAATAGGCCTAACATTAATTAGTCATTTTAACTATAGGCCTAACATTATTTAGCCATTTTTAACTATAGGCGTAACATTAATTACCCATTTTAACAATAGGCCTAACACTGATTAGCCATTTTTAACAATCGCCCTAACATTAATCAACACATTTAACAATAGGCCTAACAGCACTGAATTTTAAAATGAAATGAGCACGTGCATCAAGAAATCTTCATAACTGGCACGTGCTCCAAGCTGCCAAATGTATTCACTTATGACTCGTCAGTAGGATTCGATTGATATATTACATGCCCTAAGTTTATATTTTTAACATTAGTGCACGTGCTTGAAGGGGTCCACGAGAGCTCATCAAAAGTTCTTCGTGCAAGCTCATTGATATATCGCAGTTAAGTTCTTCCATTTTTCACGTTTTCGTGCAAACGATGGCTGGCCGGGCACATAAAGGTACTGATTAAGCTTGTATTCTTATACATAGCTTTAGCTAAACCTCGTAATAAGGGGTCATTGAAGTACTTTTTGGGGGTCATTTTCTCGGACGTAGCATTTCGAAAATCGAAAAGAATGTCATATTCGTCTTGTGCTCGTCATTCCCGTTCGAATGACATATTACATGCCTTATATTGCCAATAAAAAAATTTATGGGGGGGGGGGGGGGCTCAATAGTCACGTGACTGTTAGACCGATTTCAATCACAAACTAATCAGGTGAGCTCAGGAAGTGTCTCTATCGAAGAGCGAAAGCAGAATTTGAAAAAGTTAAAGCGTTCTCGAGTAATCGTCGGACATACAGACGGACGGACGGACAGACAGACACACAAACAGAGCGAAACCAATATATGCTTTTCAGCATATAATAAGGAGCGCAACGCTATACGGGATTCAGTAGATTGTACTTTTGGGGTTTCAACCTAATTAAATAATTAAACAAAATTGGAACGTAAGTAATAATTAAAACTGGATTTAATTCTCCAAACATAAGCTAAAGATATTAATGAAAAAAAAGGAAAAATTCCGCGACCTGGATTCGAACAAGGGACTACGGTTATCACGGCTACATGTTAATAATTCATAAACCTTTTTGTAGCTGACTGAATACGTGAAGTGACGAAGTGAATGTGACGAACAGAATGTGTCAGTTCGACAGAGTGGCGAAACGATTCTGGGACGAAATGAACGTGACCATTTCAATGTAATTTGCTCATTCTGTCCAGTCTACTGAGTCAAATCGATTCTGGGGCATACGGATATAACGACTTGACTAAACGAACGGAAGGACTCAAATTGACTTGAGGTCAAAATGATACTGAGCGAAATGAATGTGACGATTTGAAGCATTGAAAAAAGTTTCAGAGCAGATGATGTGTGTGACGAACTGATTTTTAAATTATTTATTTGTTTATTTGTTCATTTATATGCATTCCAGATGGAATAAAGTTAAATTAGGAAAGTAAACAGGAAAAATAATAAAAATATAGAAAATTGTTGGGAAATACAGAAAATACATCAGTTACTGCATAAAATGTTTGTTAAAGTTCAGGACAGTATTTTATTATTTTTCAGAGTAGGTTAGTCATGGTCCATTTGTCCGTTGATATAATGTTCCGTGATCTTCGAAAATAGGGTAGTTCCGTTGGTAGTGGTAAATCTACTCAAGAATTCGAGCAAATAAATAGCGCTATTTATTATGAGCTTTAGCAAAAGGCTACTTATAAAAATGCACGCTTGGACTGTACGTTTATCCAGTCGCCGTTTGCACGATTACTTGAAAACGGATTAACTGTTTCAAATAAAGTTTTTTGAAATATGACCATCAAAGTCTTAGCTCGGCTGTATCAACTTTTCAGGCTTTTTCGTGGACCCCTTTTTCGAATTCACGCGCTAAAACAGTGACCGTAAAGAAAACAAAATAATGGCATGTCATAGAACAATTGATTCGTCAGGAATGAATAAACTGCTACTTTCATGATCATCTTTTAAGCATTGTGAAATGGGCACGCACACGTGAAACCGTTTTGTCGAGGCTCAGGAACCAAATCATTCAATATTTGAGCAATAAAATAGACGTAAATTTGGAAAGAATTAAATGAATTTCCGTTATAATTTCCGTTACTAATAACTTAGCTAGACCTTAAATTCTCGAATTTAATATTACTAGATTAAGTAAAGCTTCTTGGAATATTTACTAGATTTTATTCTCATTTCATTTTGGAATTTTTTTTTACTATTTATTAGAAGAAATGGCAGAATAATGCTATCATATTTTAATTGTTACTATTGTTTCAGAAAAGTATATACATTTCAATTATCCAATTATATACAATTATTATAGATATAAAAAGCACTTTTGAAGTGGCAAGGCAGATGGTATTGCCTCCACAGGTTTTTAAGATCTGAAAAGATCTTCAGGTGGCATAATGCTACACCCAACGTAAAAAATACCTCTAACGAGGCAACATGAACTTGGCCCACAGCTTTCGCTGGTCAGAAGTTAACTTCTGACACCTACTCGCTTTGGCCACCCGAGTAGGCAAGTGATCTTGTTCAACCACTGGCTAGTGCAACCACTGGGAATAGATATAAAAAGCAAGAATATAAAAACATTTTTTATTAATGTGCTTTCAATGACTAAATTCGGAAAGAAGAAGCTAATGAAATTAGGAAATATCGTCAATATCCTGCGTTGTCAAATTTTTTATCATAATTATTAATACAAATCTGCATTAAAACTTACTTAACTATTATCAGCATAGAGTCTGTAATAAAATTTAATTATTAGAAAGGATGTATTAATTTTCATAAACTCTGTTGATTTTTAAACCCTATTCAAAGTGAACGCACGAATCTTATTTTTAACGGCATCGCGAAAGGTTTCGGTTTCGACGAGATGCTGACGAGATGGCAGCACGTTAAAATCCCCCTAGTTTGTGCGTGATGATGGGACCAGCTTTAACATGGAAGAGACTCACTCTTCCTTATGAGCTCTTGATCTCGTTGGTCTGTATAAGTGGTATTTCCGCTTTCAGTGTAAGCCAGTGAATTAATAGGGCGCAATACTACTTTGAGTAAAAATCTTTCAAAAGATTTTTGTCATTTAGCAAATAATTTAATCAAGAGAAGTCATGGTATACGACATCGTCTTATGATCAAGCACGTTTTATGTTATCAGTAGGATAAACTGATAAGAAAAGATTAAAAAAAATTATATTCTAGAACTTTCTAGGAGTTACTTTACCTGGACAATTTGATACAGAATCATTATGAAGAGGTCCTGATGAGGTCATGTGCTGCATATAGAGAATCTGAATTCATTTTAGCGAATGAGATTTATGTCGGTTACATAAAACCTAAGACCTAGGGAAAATGCCAATAAAAAACAGAAGTTCATTCATTAGATGCTGTTCAGGAGTGCCAGGTAAGTGCAAACAGAACATTGATATGGTTTATTTTTGTTGGCTCTTCTTTTAAATTTAAAAAGAAAAATATAATTTAATGCATCTTTCTGATTTTTAATATACACGTACTTATGAGTTTCTGATTTTTAACGTAATCTTGTGTGAAAGTAACGTGTTTATTTTTCGCATGTAAGGATTCACAAATACTGCACTAGTCTGGAAATTGCAAAATTTGACAGTGCAGGCAAATTATATCTTGAATTAATAAATGCATTCATAGTATTGCTTTATGAATAATATTTATAAATTTACTGCATAGCAATATAAGACCCTGTTTATATAAAATTATATCTTGTGTAGTTGGAGCATTGCCGGAGTTGTGTGCAATTGCACCGTTCGCACATATATCAAGCAGGCTCTAAGAGAATGAATTCTTATATCATTAGTTATATTTCTATTAGAAAGTCACACGATTTTGGTTTGATTTTATTTTAGAATAAAAATAGGCCTAGTGTAAAACATTCGTTTGTTTTCTTTTTTTTTTATCTGTGGGTGTCAATATTTTTCTGTTATCATCAGGATGTTGCATCAGACGAAAGATTAGAAATTAGTAGTTTGAAACCTCAGATTTTAATGGATCACGGTCATTTTGCTGTTTCATTGGCATTGAGAGAAACTACAGGTCACATTACCATACAAATGTGTCCGGAGTTTCTTATTTGAGTTTGCTCTTTACTTTGTACGAGGGTTTCTCAGAAAGTAATGCTGCATTTTTTTTTTCTCGAAAGCTATTCAGGCCTATTCAATAGTTATAATATAAAAGAACGTTTCCTTTGCACCTTTTTTATTGGTGCAAAAAAATAATTCGAATAGCAGATTGGTCTTTCTAATGTATTTCTTAATGAAATTAATAGACGCTTGACAATATAGTGTCAGAAAAACTGACGACTGTAATATCGGCATTTATTCCTATTCAAATCTATAAAAATAAATGTGACAATCGAACAGCTTAGGGAAAAACAATTCGAGCGGTCCGGGATTGCCACTGCCACAGTCGCCCAAAATGTAACCAGGGGAATTACAGTGAAGTAGGAAATAATCCAGACGAACCCTGTTAAGTTACCCAGATGATATAAAGGAGTCCTTCCTAGCAGGAGTGACTACGAGGAGCTAGGAGATCCAGTAATCTGGAAAAATGGCCTTTAGAATGTCGTCGAAGTTGATGTCTAGAATGTGATGGGACGTACGACGTACATCAAAATGCTCACCATTCTTCTCAATCCCTGACGTTGGAATTAATTTCCCTGCAAGGCTGTGTACTTCAACAAAAAGCTTAAGCGTCCCCCGGATTCTCTTGTTCTATTCAGTAAGAAACTCGAATGGGTTGACAACTACAAGTACCTTGGCGTTATCAACGACTGGAACTGTCACGTGGCTTGCGCTCTAAACAAAGCGAAAAGGGCCAAATACAGTCTCATAGATCTCATGGGTCGAAACAGTGCTCTCAGCATCGAGAATAAGCTACGTGGGCATCCTATACAAGGCGTTTATTCGGACCATCATCCTCTATGGCATGCCTGCTTGGGCAACTACAGTATATATAAAAGTAGATGGAGTGAGCTCCAGTCTTTCCAGAATATTACACTGAGGACCATTGCTCAGCTTGGAAAAAGAGGACCGTGACAATCCACTCCGATTTGAACATGACTCACATCGAAAGTTTATCCAAGATCTCCTGGTGAGAATGATGCAGACGATGAAGACCCATGACAACGACCTGGTGGCTGGAATACTGAAAAACTCGATGGAAATGAAGTGGCATACGAAGTGTCAAAAGCATATTGTTGATGTATGCATATTGTTGATGTCAAAACTCGAGGCATATTGTTGATGTCAACTTTGAAGACATTGACAGCATTTCTTTCCCGGATTATTGGAAGATGTGATACCCCCTTCCCCTCCCCTTCCAATCTTCTGACAATCGTCAATCTTATTATTTTTTCTTAATGTGGAAGATCTCTTGAGTTAGTCAGGCTTCTTGCCTACCTCAGTGTATTTCATGTGATATTTATTCTAGAATGATGAGCCATGTGAAAGAGCTGCTTCCGTCCCGCCTGAACAAATGTACACTTCACTGTTCGATTGTCGATTTTCAGAAAATCTTTGCTCATTGATGATTGAAATGTAGGCTACATCTGTGCCAATAAATGTGAATATTTTGTGATCAAGTGGATCTTGTGTCTCCTAGTTCTTCGCACTGTAAGTAACCTCAGTTCCGAGGTTTATTTCTAATTATTTATGTTTGGAAGTCCTTCCATCGGGATTTACATATTGTAGCCCAGGCACGCATTCCATTCACCCAATCGAGGTGGTAGTTTTGTTTTTTTGGGGGTTTTTTGTGTGTTTTTTTTTTAACCATACAAGTACAAGCAGAGGGAATATAGGGGGTTTTCTAGAGTTTTTTTAAAAGTGAACACATCAACTTGTATTCGCCGACGCTCAGGTTCAACAATCTCTTGCATTGAAATAAAGCATTTTGTAAACGAGATATGACATGGACACGTTTACGCGCGCAAGTTATGAAGTACGCCTCATTCTCAAACAAGCAAAGCTGGTGAAATTTGGGAAGTCCCGAATTACGAAGTTGAATAATACTGGCCTCAGGATAGAGTCTTGAGGAGCATGAGCATTAAGGCTGGTTTACATGGCCGCACGTTCGCATGCGATACTGCGATTGTGCGTTGTGCGATTACCCGGTGTGCGAAGGCGCGATGAAACGCTGCGTCTTACATGCACCGCAGCGTTTTAGATGGAGGGTGCGTTTACATGCACCGCATGCGTTCGCTCCGATTCTCATTGCGCAAGTGCTCATGGGTTGTAAAGTTCCGTAAGCAACATGGCGTCTTGTTTAGCGAAGCATCAGCGACGATGTTTCTTCGTGCCTTTTTTAATGAAGTTTTTAGCCATCTAGAAAAAACATATCACTAGACTGTCCATATACATTGATATAAAGCTCCTTGATGTGATTGAACTGACAATCTCTAAAGAATTTCATATACAGGGTGTATCAGGCTCGATGGTCATAAAGTTGTTCTCCGGAAAATTCTAAGCATAAGTTTCCTTATCCATTTTTCAAAATTCTCAAAAAAAATGCTTGAAATCGTTATCCAAAGTTTGGCTATTATGACGTCAGAAGGTTATAGGAATGGATGAATTATGACGTCAGAAGGATATCCAAAGTGGCTCCTGGCTATTATGACAGGAGCTAGGAAAAAATTATTCATTACAGCATGGACAAAGCCGAACTATAAATACGGCTTTGAGCATGGATGAATTACGTCAGAAGGCTTAGAATTGCGTCATAATAGCCGAACTTTTTTTTGAGGTGCTTCCACTGGACCGACAGGGGAGGGGGTGCTATTTCTGTAAAGAGCACAGCAAATAAAGTGGAGTCCTCGATGTCTGTTGTTTAATACATGATTCCCTTTATTTTCATTGCTCCTTACAGAAATCAAGAATATATCAATCTGTTTCTTATAAAATAACCGTTATTTTCGCAAATATATAAAATTAAAATGAATAAGAAAAATAAATGAGTGTGATAACATGGTTCCTTCAAAACAATAAATTACAGTTTTTCGTGAATTTCATACATTTCTAAATAGATTTAATACAATTTTAAATGAATTTAATACACTTTCAAATGAATTTAATACTTTTTAAAATTAATTTAATGTGCTTTCAAATAGATTTAATATAATTTTAAATAAATATAACATGTGTTTTATTTCAGTGTAAATGGAATTTAATTACCAAAATTAAGTAAGAAAAAACATTTTTATTGAAATCTTGTTTTAGTAAATTCACAGATAGTTTATTTTTTATTATTTTAATTAAATTACAGAGAACAAAATTGTAACATAAACAAATGTATAAAGAGTAACAGTTAACCATTGTATAATTAAACTAAAATAAATATAGTATTAATAAACAAAAAAAAATCATTCTTCCGTATTTCTGTACTGAGGGGGGTATTTCACCGGTAATTCATTTAAAATCGTATTAAATTCTTTTAAAAGAGTATTAAATCTATTATGTATTAACTCGTGGTTCCTGGTACGAATCCAGGTCGCAGAATTTTCCTACCATTTTTTAAAATATTATTACTTGATGTTTGAATTTTATTAATAAAATTGTATTAAATCTATTTAGAAATGTATGAAATTCTTGTAAAACTGTATGAAACCAATTTGTAAAAACTTTAAAAATTCGTCGAAAAAAGGGAAAATATTAAAAAAAAAATTTAATTTTATATTTATCCAAACGCAATATACAAAATATAAGTTACAAACCAAAATTCCTTAAATACAGTAAAAATTACATAAAGCTTACTATGTACAAAAAACATTTTCTGTAATTTTTGTTGTATATTAGGAATTTTGGTTTAAAATTTATTTGTGTGTGTGTTGGGATTGGAATTAAAATTACAATCAAATTAATGAAATGTAATAATTTTTCCCCAACGATATTAAATTTAAAGAGATTTAAATTTTCCAAACAATTAAAAAAAATGGGAAAGTAAGACAATCGATCCCTTACTTCCAAAACGATGGAACAACCAGAAACAAATAAGAAATTTATGATTAATAAGAAAGAGATGGTTCAAAAACGAAAATAAACTATTAGAAACAGAAGATAAAATTAAAAAATATACCGAAAATTATATCGCCCTTCATCAAAATCATTAAAATAGAAAATAAGAATAAAAATGGAAATAAAGATAAAATAAATGAACAATAAGAAAAGAAATTGAATAATACAAATAATGATTGGCTGTTCATTATAATGAGAAAATTTGTATTATTTCTAATTCATTTTATAAGAAATACGATATAGCCAGATACCATTGAAACATGTGAGAAATATCTAGACATGAGCTGGCCAAGTGGTCGAGAGGGCTAGGGCGTAGGCTTTCTAGTTCTCGAGTACGCCTGGTCGTGGGTTCGCATCCCGCCGTGGGCATGGATGTTTGTGTTTGTCTTGGGCTGCGTACTGATATAACTTGTGTAAAAGGCGCAAAATGACCTTAGTAGTCGACGCCAAAAATTTCTAATAAACCAAACCAACATTTGTTTGGCAAGGGGGACTGAATAGCGATGAAAAGTTTGAACCCCTCGAACTTCAGGCGACGTGCGATTCGACGCAGTATCGCATACGTACGTGCGTGCAGCGTTGTTTTCAGGAAAAGGTCGCAAATCCGACCCCTGATGTGTCCAAAGGTAACCCAAATTTTAAATATCTATTGTTATCGAAATATCGATAAATTGGCGTGCACAATCAAAAGTTTAAATATTCTTTCTATTTACATTTTTCGAAAAGAAATTGAACATTAATTCTAGTAACACTGCTGCATCATTCAGCTCTTCAAATTTTTCATACGCCCAATTTGTGGTTTACATACATACTTTGGTTAGGTTAGGTTAGGTTTTTTTTATCCATCATTTTTCATACGCCCAATTTGTGGTTTCATACATACTTTGGTTAAATTTATTTAACACATATTTTGTAACTTCAAAGCCAATTAGCAAATTGTTTTTCCTTTTCCCAGTCTTTTTTATAGCGTTTGGAGTATTCGGCCCATTCACCCATGATGTCGACGTGTTACGAATCCAAATGATGACTTCTTTACAATAGCAGTTTTATGATTTCGAATGACGGTAACAATCGCGGATTCTATACAGGATGATTCAAATCGTGTGTAAAACAATTTAAGGGGGGTATTATAGACGTCAAGGTAAACACAAAAAGTCCTATTAACATGGGTCCAATTTTTATTTCTTTTCAAGTTACAAGAAATGTTCAAAGTGGCCTCCTTGAGCCTGAATGCAGACACTGCATCGTCGAATAAGTGACTCGTATACATTTGTCATTATCTCATGATCACGTCTGATTTCATCAGCCGATGCTATTATTCTGGCCACTAATTGTTCCGTGTGTGTGTATGTATCTGGACACTGTACCAGGGTGACCAGATTGGGCGATAAACCAAAAATTGGGTGGTTTTTAATGGCCATTTGCGCCTAAAAATTTGATTTGTGCGCTTTGCGTTTTTTTTTTTTGCGAATAAATCAAAAACATGCTACTTTTGGGCGAATCATAATGAATTTGGGCTATTTGTGCGTTTTTTGTTCAGATGGCCCTTCGGTAGCGGTATCAGTCATGAGATAAGTCTAAAACTCATACGTCATACAGGCTGATGTCGAGGCTAACGAGAAAGACCAACGCCACCTAAAAAACAAGGCCTGCTCACTGATTGCTGATTGCGTCATCAAACGAGGACTGACAATCCAACTTTCATTGTTTCAACAAACTAAAAAACACTGATTACAACAGGTGTTTTTTCGTTTGTTTTAAACAATGAAGATTGGATTGTCAGCTCGGGTTTGATGACGCTGTAATCAGGCTTTGTTTTTAGGTGGCATTGGAAAGACAGGCTCCGGCACTGAAAAGTCACCTGACCAAGATAGCTCTATTAACAATGTAACTTTCATTGTTTCCATCTTGTATTTTAACAATCAGTGTTTTTTTCCTTTGTTGGAAACAATGAAGGTTGGATTGTTAATAGACCTGTCTTGGTCAGGTGAGTTTTCAGTGCCAGAGCCTGTATTTCCAACACCTCCAAAAAAGAAAAGCAAACGGCACTGGACCACACGATAGATAACCACAAGCAAAGCAGACGTTATTGACAGAAGCAATATTTAAAAATGGGAAAATGGACAAAATATCCAAAAACGTACCAGAAAGACTGGGAAAATGAAAAGGATTTCAAAGGTAAGTTAAAATAATACGGAAATTAATTAATGCTACAGCAGAAAAGGCATTTTTCTGTAATGACAAGTGTTAAAACAAGACTAAAAAATCGTACGAGTCTCACTTCACTTGAGTCTATAATGAGGATTAAGATTCATAACAGTGTGATGAAAAAATGTTGTAATGAATTTATTCCTTCACAAACTGTTATCCCGTTTTGACTCAACAATATATGCAAGTAAAATCAACGAAGATCAAGATGATGCTGCAGAAAATGAATTATTTACTGTTGTCGAAATATTTGAAGAAACTGTATTATACATTTTTTCAAATATTTCAATTTCTGCAGTTCCTTTTTTTTGATACTTTTTGAATTTTTTGTTTTAATTAATTTTAATTTTTTTTAATTACTTTAAATTTTTCAATTTCTTTAAGGGAAACGTATTTATTTTTTGGGCGATAATTTTGGGCGATTTACAAATATTTTGGGCGCTTTTGGGCGTAATTTTTGCCAAACGAGGGCGCTTTTTAACGAGCGGTATCTGGTCACCCTGCACTGTACACCATTTGTTACAAAAAGAGCCAATGAGAAGGCTGCAAACCGTCAAACGCTGAACCGCCCAAAAATCGCAAAATACAAATAAAATGTCGCCCAAAAAGTCGCAAATGAGAAATTCTTGTTGCAATTTACAAATAAAAGTCGCCCAAATTGCGAAAAATCGCCCAATCTGGCAACGGTGCGTGCATGTCAATCGGCCTGATGCACCATGGGATATGCGATTCTTACACCGTGGTCTAAGGTAAATAGAGTATAAGCATGGTTATTAGAAGTTAGAGGTTGGTCAACTCCTCCTCAAAAGGCTATTAGCGCCAAAGGATACCACCAGATGGCATTGAAGGGCACTAGTAGTCTATTTTTAATATATGTAGAAGCTGAATTAAAGCAATTTTTTTTTATTTTTTAAAATTTTATTTCACTTTACATAATCAAAAAATTAAACTTAGGGAATATAAAATACAGAAGACAATTTTGTAATTCAGAATAATTTTTAAAAGTATTTTTTAATGTCCACGAACATTTTTTTGTCATTACAATTTAGATAAAACATCTTATATTTAATTAATAATAAATATATTTTTTAAAATTATAAAAAAAATTGTAATTGTTGAATAATAATTTTTAACTTAATAAAATAAGAAAAATGTAAAAGAGTAAACAAAATAGATAATGAAAAGCATAAAACAATTAACACCAATAGAGTCATCACCAAATTAATAAAATTTCTAGATATTTTTATATACATCATAGTTTTTTTTTAATTAACTCATAAAAAATTTACTGTCAGTAAAAGAACAATAGAAACAATCAAAACTGATATAATGATCACATTTTTACAATGGAAATACCATATATATAGGAAAGTTTACAATGGACATACCACGGCGGAATTCGAGAACAGGAAAGCTTAGAGCCCCAGCTATCTCGGCTACCGGGCAGTTTGTTTTTAGGGATTGTAATGTATAAAAAAATTACTTTATTAATGTCAACTACAATTTGAACAAAAGTAAGAAGATGCTAACTGAATCGGCATTTGCTCAATTGGCTCAAAGAACCAAAATGTTTAACTTTAACTACCATTTTGGTCATGTCCCCCAATAGATAGTATATGTGTGGCATATATAACTTTCGTATGCGAACCTGAAGTCAAAATCAAAAATTTCGAAAAAAAATTGGCGACGGAACGCTGACTTCGCATACAATAACGATGCTTTTAATTAGCATCGTTAAGATAATGCAATACCACGCATTCTCAACTGGTTTATCCTCCAATTGATTCTCTACCATGAAAATCTCCCAGGTTACATCGTTCATTATTCGCCAGTTCCTGCTTCAGAAAATACGATTGCTCTTCATGGGTGTCTGCTGGAGAGGGGGGGGGCGCCCCCCCCCCCGGAAAATTTATCTTTTATATTTATGGCAATTTTGCCTTTGCCCGCCCCCTCCCCTTAGAAAAATTGCGTGGGCACCCATGCTGTTATTCCATCCGTCTCATTTTGCTCTGCAATTCTTTACTACACTGAAGAGCCAAACGTTATGACCATCACCACATTGGTGAATGAACTCGTCTGGATCACGTGGAGGACACCTAACTAACTGGGAATGGTATTTAACTGCTGCTGAAGGTAAAGAATCAGTCTTGCACTTAATTTTGCGAGTGATGGAATAGGCTGCTGATCTAAGCGAATTTTATAGAGGGCAGATTGTAATGGTCCGAAGACTCTGAACGATATCTCCGAAACTGCACGACTGATAGATTGTTAAAGATCTGCCGTTGTTAGTACAGGGTGACCCAAAAAAAACGGGAATTTTTGAAATGCGTAGTGGCAGCCTCGAGCAGGTGGCAGCACTGTGGGACAGTGACCTTGAGCAAGTAAACACTTTGCCATTTTAGTAACCATGGGTCAGTGGAACGGGCAACAGCGTGCGTTAGCCATAAAAATGTTTTTAACCGTGCGATCTCAAGATTCGGTAATGTTCCCTGGCCTCCTAGATCGCCAGATTTGTCCGTTTGTGATTTTTTTTCTCCTAGGGCTATCTCAAGAGTAAAGTGTACACGACTCGACCAAGAACTCTGGATGAGTTAAAACAGAGAATTCAGGATGAAATTCACAGTATCTCAGCTGAAATGTTGCAGGGTTCAATGAGGAATCTCAACAGCAGATTTCAAGAATGCATTCGTACAGGAGGACGCCATAAAAAATGATAAATTCGATTAATGTTTCGTAAATGGCAAGTATACAGGTTTCAATTACTAGGAATGAAATGTTTTTCTTCCATTACTCTTGGTTTTATTGGATTGTTAAAAAAATTCCCGTTTTTTTGGGTCACCCTGTATTTATGCAAACTGCATGAATGACGGTGAATCCAGCAGTAGACGCGTCATCAAAGAAAAAAGACGTCGGAGACTGTCCCGCTTGGTAAAGCAGAATCGGCGCCAGACAGTGGCTCAGCTGACAGCCCAATACAATACAGGTCCAAGTGCAAGAGTTTCGGAACACACAGTTCAACGGACACTGTTGGATATGTGACTGCGGAGCAGACGTCCCACTCGTGTGCCTCTGTTGACCAAGCGTCATTGTCAACTACGCCTACAGTGGACCATGGATAAGTGGAAGAGAGTTGCCTGGTTGGATGAATCATGACTTCTTATTCATCATGTCGATGGTCGTGTCAGGGTACACCGACTTTCAGGCGAGCAGTTGCTCCCCCCTCCCCCCCCCCCTTCCGTACAGTAGGCCATACACAGGCTGGTGGTGGCGGTATTATGCTTTGGGACGTTCTCATGGGTGGCTCTGGGACCCGTAGTTGGGGTAGAACGGACCATGAAAGCTGCGAACTATCTGAACATCATTGCGGACCAGATGCACCCTTACATGGCGACTTAGACATTTGGTACAACCTGTCTCCAGTCATCTACCAAGAACTTGTGGCATCCATGCCAAGGCGAGTTGCAGCTGTTTCCAGGCCAAAGGTGGCGCAACGCGTTTATTGAGTAGGTGGTCATAAAGTTTTGGCTCCTCAGTGTATTTCCAAGGATAAAAAAACCGGCTCAAATAATCATAGCCAATCCGTAGCTTTCGTAATTACCATGATTAGAGCACTCAATTAGGTAGGCTATGCAAGGACACATACTTACATAAAACTTCACCTGAGGGTTTTAGCGATGCATGAAATCATGGAGAAAACTCAGGGCATAATTTCTATGGCTGGGCTCGCTGTGCCCAGTAGGGATTGGTCTGAAGAAGACGATGACAGAAATGAGTAGTTAAAAAAAGGGGGCCTAATTAATTTTTTTAATAACAATTCCCCGAACTTTTATGTAGCATCTCACAGCGTACATAATATTTCGTACTTTAAATTTAAGAAATATCAGGTTGTTGCAAAAGTTTCTTCCGGTTCTAGAAGTCGTGCCCAAAAAGGGCTCATTTTCCGAAGGGGGTGTTCATATTTTTTCAAACAAATTATTGCATTCGATTTCTGAATATCTTTGCTATATTACATCCAAGAATCAACTTTCTGATCTTACATCTGTGAATGCCATCAACGGTCTGAAATGGACCTTTCACGCGAGCATATTCGAGCAATAATCTTCTACGAGTATTCTGGAAAGATCAGTGCTGCGAAATGTCCCTGAAACATTTGCTAACGTTTAGGTGATGGCACTGTTAGTTTACGTACAATAGAAGAATGGTATCGCCGGTTCAAACGCGGAGATAGCACTCTTCAAGATGCACCTCTCTGGTCGGCCAATCATGATTTCAGATGGTTATTTACGTCAAGCAATTGATGAAGATCACAATGTAACAATGAGGGAACTCGCAGAACAGTTCAAGGTTCACTTTTCAACCATTGATCGGCATCTGCATGAGCTGAATCTGTCATTCAAGTTCAATTGTTTTTGTGTTGGAATAAAAATCCGGAAAGAACTTTTGCAACAACCTGATATTTTAAATATATGTTTGTTGATTATTTCTTACGCACATTCCTTTAATTTACTTTAGGCTTCAGAAGCTTTCTTGCAGCATATGGAAAGTTTGTTGCTGTAACTTTAATTTCATGCATTTAATTTGTATGCGACGCTAAAAGTTGTAAAAAAA
>JAHWFO010023380.1:0-17807 GCA_023313115.1 Rhysida immarginata
AGTTTATGAATTAAGCTAATTTTGAATTAATAAAAAGGGTATGAAAAAATATAAATAACTTATTAATATATCAGATCAAACATATACATAATTATATGTAATATTTTGCAATATTATATAATAAATTTTATCAAAAATTTCAAATAAATAAAAAGAATATGTTAATTGTTGCTGTGTTCATATGCTTTTCCTTTGAAGCAAGGTCTAGGAGTGACGTCATCTGCACCAGCCAATCACGTCAATTTACCCGCATAAGCAATCCTTGTTATATCATCCCGGCTGCCAATGTGCGTGTAATTACACGATTTGTGTGTAATTTGAGTCAGGTGTGTGTAAAAAAAATTTTGTGTGTCATTGCGTGTAATCCGACGGTTCACTCCACTTTGGCTCCGTGAAGTTGGCCCCTTCCACTTTGGCCCCGTCCACTATCGCCCCTTCCACACTCGCCCCCTGCAAAAATACTTCTAAGACCCACTTTCATAAAAAAAAGACCCTGCAGAGAGGTTAACAAGTCAAATAGAAAACTAAGAATTCAGTTATTTAGAATACTTACCTAACCTAACCCGCGAAATTCTCCTTTTAATTAAGAACGATTTAAATTAAAGCTTTCCTAAAATCTAAATTGTTTTAAAAGAAATAATAGGGTTTAGAAAATCATTTATGTTTCATTCATTTAAAATTGCATGGTTTGCACAGTGGTCGTTAGCCTGATTATTATAGGCCCACGGTTTTCAAAAATTTTGAACAAGTACCACCCCACAAGGACAGTAAACTGAAGTTTAATACCAAATAATCAATCAATCTAACTTTTTTTATCTGCTTCACAATACATTGTTATAATATTTCTGATTTGTTTGTTATTAAATAAATATTCATGAATGGCTTCTTCTATGTGTTTATTTTGCTACTCTTTTAACCATGGAAATAAATTACAATAAAAAGATTTAATTTTAATTGCTATGCAAAAATAAATTGCATAAAAATTAATTGATTATTAAACGATTCAATTTTTCAGGGAATCGCCTACCACTAAAAACCACTTAAAACAATTGGGTGATTATTCGTGAAAAACATTGCTTGAAGTACCATCACAGTTTGAAACCCTGGCTATGTTGTATTCAAGTTACTTGCGTAATAGCCTTAGCCTCTCCTCAGGGCCTCGATAAAATATATTGGTGATAAAATTACCATATAATGGCGCCGGGGCGAAAGTGGAACGAGCAAAAATTTAAGGGGCGAAAGTGGAGGACAGCGTAATCGACCAGACCATAAATCTAGATTAGATTATTAGATTATTCTCCGGTCTCCTACACACAACCACTCCACTCCGACTTGCACTCCGAGCACCGAGCCGAGCATATTAAATTGTTCAATAATTTTGTTAAATTATTAAATAAAAAATTGTTCTACTCTAGTTTTGGTATGATTTCTATAACTAATCTTAATACTTCATATTGTAAAAAATTAAAATTGAATGATCTTTAAATACATGAATTCATGAATGTGAAGCTGAAGCAATTCTGCAAGGCTCGTATCAATTGCTCCCTCTTGTGTGTAATTTTGTGTGTAATGCGGTTGTGCCAGCGTGTAAAAGCGTGTAATCTCGTAGGCCGCGGTGTGTATTTATAAAAATTTCATTGGCAGCACTGTATATCATAGCCTACATGATAAGAGAGATCTCTTATCATGTAGGCTATGGTTATATTAGGCGCATTCTGTCATGTGGTATCTGACTGCTTTTCTGAGCGTCTGAGTGACTGTTGCCGAACGCGCTTTTATCTCAGAAAGAAATGGCTTTACCGACTTTACAAATATTGAGAAGAAACGGCGGTTATACTAATTTTAGTGTACATGGAATAAAAATCTGCATCAAATGAACAACTCAGCATGATTAATATTCGATCGCGAGAAGAGTATACCATAAGGCCAGGGAGGAAGGGCATCGCCATGATTTGGCTCTCGTAGCTTTTTTGATAGCTTCGCATCGCAGTGAGCGCCGCCATATTCTATCTGAGCACTCAGAAAAAGAAAAGCTTGCTGAGCGTCCGAGCTCAGAATCTGACAGATTCGTTGCGTGCCGAACACGTTTTCTTCTCAGGCGGAAGTACCAAAGTGCTCGCCGAATGCTGCTCTCTCAGATCTGAGCGCCGCCGAATGCGCCTTTTAATATCCTTGAGTCCCTGTATCAATGACGTATATTAAAGATAGACTCCGAATCCTATTGTTAACAGCGGCAAAAAATGAAGCAAATTGAGCCATGATAGTTCTGGGCAAGAGTGAGCCGTGGAGTAATTAGCTGTCTGGCTGCTTTGTTTTTGGGGCTGAGAAATAATTAATTCAAAACCATTCCTCAAAGTTAAACTGCGTACAACTGTACAAACAGACAAGAAAAAGGATCAGGAATCATTTTCCACAAAAATAAATCAAAAATACGTAACTAAAATGAAAATACGTTACTGAAAGACAATCGAAACGAAATTGAAATTGAACCATGATCGAAAAATTGTGTATAAAATATAATAAAATACTTCAAATACAAAGTAAACGAAAAGATAAACTTATCAGTCCGTGATCGGCGTGTTAAACTTATCAGTCTCGTGTTTAGCCATGTGTTTTGCATCATCTTCACTCACTTTCAGCCATGACAGTTCTGGGCATTGAGCTTCCCAATTTGCTTCAAGTTACAACAATAGGATTCGGAGTCTATCTTTAATATACGTCATTGCCCTGTATAAAGATCTTTATACAGGGACTCTAGTATTAGTTAGAGAGCCTTTATAATCATTATTCAGATTCCCAAAATTATTCAGATTAACAAATTCCCACCCCTTCATTACGTCCTCCAAAGAATATACAAGTTTTTAAAAGAGGTTTCAAGAAATATTAAATTTAAAGCAAATTATTTAACTTTCTCTTAATTAATTGATTTATTATTTATTATAATAAATTAACAAATAGAACAACTATACACTACATGATCAAAGGAGTTGGGACACCCCTGTGAACACCTGGGGTGTTTCTCCTGGACTGGACTGGGCCCGCTCATCAAGGTGGACGGAAACCTCAATACTGATGGCTACAGGACCATTCTGGATAATTGGGCACTTCCAGTTCCAGTGCGTGGGAGCACTTCGGTGACGTGCCGTTCCTCTTCCAGCACGACAATGCGCCTTGCCACAAAGCAAGATCCATATCTGACTGGTTTGACAAGATGCTGGTTGAAGAACTGGATTGGCCCGCCCAGAATCCTGATCTCGACCCCATCATACTTCTTTGGATCGAATTGGAACGACGTGTGGGATCCAGGATGTTTCGCCCTACATCTGTCCAGGAACTGACCACGACACTCCTTGAGGAATGGAGGTCAATACCTGTGGACACATACTGTAAACCTGTAAACTTGTGGACAGTATGTCATGTAGGGCAGAGGCAGTGATAGCAGCTCGGGGTGGTCCTACACACTACTGATTGAAGCTTTTTGCAGCTTTACGGTAGAGCAACAGGTGTCCCAACTCCTTTGATCATGTAGTGTAGTTGAGGGAGGGAAAAAAAAAAGAAAAAAAAAAGAATGGTCATATCTAATTCATGTAAGAGGTCTAAGTGCCCATTTTGCCATTGTTGGGACTTTTTGTATCATCCATTGTTGGGAGGATGGAGAAGTCAACAGATTTTTAAAAAATTTTTGTAATAAATTCTTGAATTGCAAAACTGAATGAATATATCTTTAACAGAAGTTTGTATAGAAAAAGAATCTGTTGAAAATATAAGATCTTATTTAAAATAACAAAAAAAAATATTGTTTCTATAATATCGTATTTTTCAGCCTATTAGCCATAATTATCTTTACAGCTCTTCAGACAGTGATCAAAAATGCACGTAAGAGATGACAGTAAAGGGCAATGTAAAGGGAAGGAATGGATTAATGATAAATTTTACCTTACTTATTAAGAAGGATGAAATTTAATAGTCAATCAACTTCTGCCTCTCAGATTAGATGTGGCAAATTATTTAGGATTCCAACACTTTGAGCAGGATTATGTTTACCTTACAGGTAGAGCTGTATCCAAAAGAAAAATTATACTATATACGTATGATAGAAACCCTCTCCTTTGAATTGGTTAGATCCATTCATCCACAGAGGAATAAAGTGTAAACATACTGTACTACCAGGAATTTATGAAAGCGTCTACCTTGTGTAAAGAGTTCATTATACATTCTTGTTATTGCATTACTTCATTTTTAAAATAAACAGTTACTGATAAACAGTAACAGTAAATAAGAAAATAATAATTTAAAACTAGAGTTAATGCTCCAGCATACAAAAAGAAAGGCTTTCCATGTTGACGACCATGTAGTCTTTAGGAATTTGGAGCCCAGTCCAATTAGTAGTGGTCGACGAGCTAAATACTCAGCTCCCTGGTTTGAAATCATGTTGAGGAGTTTTTCCTTCCATTTTTTCATGCAATATCAGTAATAGAAAATGGTAACCATTTACTAATTGTATCCTAGAGAATATAGACACTTGTTGAAATGGTTAATTGAAGTAATAATAATATGCCCATAATAGAGGCTATTGAAATAATATGCCCATGCCTTTCTCAAAATTGCAATAACATTAATAATAAGAATGCCTTTTCCAACGTTTGTTTGATATATAAAAGGAGGGAAACAATGTAACAATAAATCAATCATTTTACTGCTTAAAACAAATATATACACACAAAATTACATTACCTTTACCTGCAGAAATCAGATTCATTCCACAGGCTTTAAAAAAATTCTTGTTATGATGCAAAAAGTGGATAATTTTATCTTACCAGGACTGAAAATGAAATATAATTATACAGTGAAAGGGTTAATTATTCAGATTATATACTGAACGATGAATTTTTTAGAGACACCACGCTAATAGCATGTTGTGCCTCCTTTAGTGAAACCGTTGCAGAAGAACAGCAGCCCAGGCTGACATCACAGCGTCCTGTAATTGGTGCATGTTGGACGGTAGTGTGGGAAGGCGTCGGATGGTTCTCTCCACTTCATCCCATAAATGCTCGATCGGGTTGAGATCGGGCGACCGAGCTGGCCACTGAAGCAGGTGGAAGTCCGCGTCATATTCTTCGAACCAGTCCAAGACCATTCAAGCATGGTGACAAGGAGCATTGACCTGCTGAAACTGTCCGTCACCACCAGGGAACACAGTCATCATGAACGGGTGCACCTGATCGGCAACAATGTTCAGGTAGTGTGTCGCATTCAGGGATGTGTCTACAGATATCAGAGGATCCAGTGTGTCCCAAGAGAAGACATCCCAGACCAGCACTCCTCCTCCACCCGCCTGTACGGTTGTCTGCTGATAGGATGGGTCCATGGCCTCATGCTGTCTGCACCAGATGTGCAATCTGCCATCCGCATGATGAAGTAGGAACCACGATTCGTCGGACCAGGTGACCTTCTTCCGCTCATCCAGTGTCCAGTGGCGATGCCTGTGTGCCCATAGCAGGTGTGCTTTCCGATTTTGCGGTGACAGCGACGGCACCCGTATTCGCCACCTGTTGTTAAACCCAGCTCAGTGCAAGGTGCGCCGCACCGTGTGCTCCGAAATGGGTTGGGATGCTCCCTCATTGAACTGCACTGCTATATGTTGGGTTGTTCCGTCCTGTTGCTGTGGATGATTCCTGCCAGTCGCTGTTGGCCTCATTCATCCACAGCCCTATTTCGTCCGGAGTTGTGTTCGTTGGAGGTTGTTTTTTGGCATAACTGCCACTCACGGAATACCCTTGACACTGTTGCACGGGAAAATCCGAGGAGGCTCGCAGTTTGCGAAATGCTCAACTGCGCCTGTCGACCTCCAACGATCATGTCTCATTCAAAGTCGGTCAAATCCTTGGATTTACCCACATTCAGTCCACTTCTGCTGGTGACTGCAATTTGTGATCCAATGCACCCCTTTTATATATTGCTTCGGCCTGTTCCATTATTTGGGTGTCACTGGGAGGCTGATCCATTTTCAGTAAGAAGTCTCTCTAATAAATTGGTCGTTCAGTGTATAAACTCTGCTTTCCTTGAATTATAGTTGAACTTTTTGAAAGTTCTTAATTTCTTAACATGCAAATAATTTGGAGAGTTGAAATAAAGGTAAATTCAAAACTTTCTACTGCTGTCTAAGATGAGACCCTAGAATAAACACTTAAAGTTTTATCAAAAACTGATTACACTTGTTTCATTATAGTCAACGATGGCAACTTATCTATGAAACCTATTTTTCCAATTTCAGTGAATGTTGTTGCCTCACGAGTGCTGATATCTGTGCCTATACAAGAGCCAGAACCCAAATTTCCAGAGAGATATTTAGCTTCTGGAATTATAAGGCTACACTATGCAGACATCAGTGAACCCTTTCAATCTTGGTATGATGGACCAAACAACAGAAGCCGCATCGATTATTATGATGGTGAGTCAAGAAAATCCCTTTATTGCTATCTGTTTAACCACACAATCTAATTTCCTTCCCCAAAAAATTAAAATCTGTAAGAATTTCAAGAAATTACTCAATTTAATAATGGATAAAAGACAGAGTATAAAATTTTTAACACTAAATATTGTATTAATGTAGGTACAATGAAAACTTATCAGAGAGCTGACCTCTATTCTGGTGGTGTCAAAAGGAATGTCATTCCATTCACTCCTGACAGTATACATATACAAACTGCTTGCTTTGAAGTAAATGGGACTGCAAATGCAACAGTTTCTACTCAGGGAGTCATTCCAGATTTAAAAGGATTCAAGGTGATTTAAAATATAACTTATAAATATAAAAGAGAGTGAGTAGCTAGAGGAAGATCAGTGGGTCCCCTTAAGCAATGCCCATTTTACTGAAGCAAAACAATATTTCAATTTTTAAAAAAAAGTTTTACAATTTTTCCAGCATAATTTCTTATTTAGGAATCTTTTAAATATACAGTCAAGAACAGATGAGGGAGTGGGTGGTTCTTGATACAGTATTATCAGGGGTTTATTGAATAGCCTAATGTATAGTAGCTAATTTATATTGTAATTTCAAAGAAAAGGGGCTAAGGAACATAATAATAAGATTTCTAGCTAAGCACTGATCCTGGAGAATATGAATGAATATTCTTGAAAATTATTATTGACTAAATGAAAATTGCTAAATATATTCTGATCTTTTCTAATTTACACAATTTAGCATGTACAAGGTGATTATAATTAAAGTCCCTTTGTAAAAATGCTATAAAAAAACAACCATGAGTCCGAATGACTTCAAATTTGGACTGAGCATTCTTGAAGAAGGGGCATTTGATATGGGATAAGAAAAAAATAGTTCCAAAATTTATCACTAGATGGCGCTGTAAGCGGCATAACGGAAGCGGATTCAGCTAGAAGTGACATTTTGAATTGAAATACGACGGCTTTGGCATGAGTTGTTTATGGCATGATGTTTTTACATTAAAGTTGGTCAAGGAATGCAATTGACACTAAAACAAGTTAAACATGATTTTTTTTTTATTATACAGTACAGTATTAGCAAAAAATCAACTGTACCGGTCAATGAACATGATTGCTTCGGGTTTGATGATGGAAAACATGACTTTCAAGTCATTTAACAGTTGTGGCACTGTTAGTGCAAAGCCCATCCACCACGGCAAGGTCGTACCACATCGGATGGGAAAAATCGGTTTTTAATTGTCCTTGGGCCAAAAACCGCATAAAAAGCACATAATGATTCGGTTTTTAATTGTCCTTGGGCCAAAAACCGCATAAAAAGCACATGATGATTCGGTTTTTAATTGTCCTTGGGCCAAAAACCGCATAAAAAGCAACAATGGAAACGCCTATTAATTATCTCGGGACTTGCGCAAGACATGTTCAATATGCTGTCCACCATTTTCCTCCACAAGTTTTAACCGATAAACAGCATGTTCCACAACAGACCGGAGTGTCTCCGGGGTCACGTTGTGAACGTGGTGCGTAATCCGAGCCTTCAATTCCGCTAAATTTGCAACTGGGCCACTGAACACATGATTTTTAAGGTAATTTCCCAGAGCCAGAAGTCACAAGGATTGAGGTCCGGTGATCTTGCAGGCCAGGCTCTCGGAAAATGACGGCTGATAATTCTATCATCTCCGAAATGTGTCTTCAGCAGTTGCTTCACTGGCTTTGCAATGTGCGGAGGAGCGCCATCTTGCATGAAAATTATTCTATCCACGCATGCATGCTGTTGAAGTGTTGGAATTACCTGGTTGCGTAAAAGACACGCATACCGTTGACCATTGACTGTACAGGTAACGGGACCTGCAGGACCCACTTCCTCGAAAAAAAATGGCCCTATAATCAATGATGCTGTCATCCCGCACCACACAGTTACCTTTGCAGAATGAAGCGGTATTGAAACACATGCGGAAGGATTTTCCGTTGCCCATATCCTGCAATTTTGTGTATTGACAACGCCGTGGAGATAAAAATGGGCTTCGTCTGTCCACAAGATGTTCCATGGCCATTCATTGTCCACTTCCATGCGAGCTAGAAATTCTAAAGCAAACGTGTGTCTAATTGGCAGGTCAGCAGGAAGTAACTCCTGAACATGGGTAATTTTATAGGGATAACAATGCAGGATATTGCGTAAAATTTTATTGACCGTGCTCACAGGCATGTCTAAAGTTCGGGCAATTCCCCGTGCACTGCACGTTTGCACACCACTGTTCGACCCTTCCTCTAATGCTTCAGCCACATCTTCTACTGACGTCAAAGCAACTGCTTTCCTCCCTCTGCCAGATTTCACTGCAAAAGAACCTGTCGCTTCGAATTTTTTAATCATACACCTCAGAGCCTTTGCAGACATCGGACCACATCCTTTTTTCATTCCCTTTAATACCCGAAATTTCTTTAAAGCTGCTATGGCAGAGTCGCCATTCTTGTAAAAGAGCTTCACAAGCAGAGCGCGATCCTTCATTGACAGACCCATGGCAAGCTGCTGAGATACAAATATGACGAGAACGCCATGAGGCCTGCGTTTTTATAACACATGCAATGTCTCATGCGCATGCGTATCTTTCAATTTGCATAGTACAAATCCTCCTAGGCATAATATGCTGCTTACAGCGCCATCTAGTGATAAATTTTGGAACTATTTTTTTTCTTATCCATATCAAATGCCCCTTCTTCAAGAATGCTCAGTCCAAATTTGAAGTCATTCGGACTCATGGTTGTTTTTTTATAGCATTTTTACAAAGGGACTTTAATTATAATCACCTTGTATTTTAATTATGTTATTGAATACATAACCTGATTATTCAAGATAAAAATTAATATTTGAGTCAGTGCCAGATCTAGGGTTGGATGAAGTTGGCAAATATCAGTCAAGTTGCTTACAATATGGCCCATGCTCAGACCTAAATTGGCTTACCAAAATAAAGGAATTACCTGGATGCAGATAATATGGAGGTTGTGAAGTACCATTTCTTAGTTGTGCACCTCTCGATGTAAGACTTTCCTATGCAAGGGTACCAATAGATGTCGCTGGGCCCAGGAGAAAAAAAAATGTTTGGAATTGGCAAAAACAAATTATGGGATGATGTCTGAGCCCCATCCCTTAAGCCTGCTTCTATGTGGGTCTTTTGCTTCCAGTATTGATCTGTCCCTGATGAATTAGAATTATTGTACATATACCACATAAAAAATCTTATTTGAGTTTGGGATGGGCCAGATTAGTCTGATTGCATTACACTGACTGTATTTAGGTCCAGAAAATGAAAGAAAATGTGATTAAATAATTAACAAACTAATTTTTTCTTTAAATTTTAAAATTAGTGATCTTAAATTATTCTAACAGATATGTCCTGTAACCTTTTTCCATCTTAAGATTCATATACAGTACATGTATTCAAATCATGATGATATTTTAAGACACAAATATCCAACTTCAAAAAAAAATAAATAAAAAAAAAAAATAGCACACATGTGATTCTCCAGAATTCTCTTTCATGCATCTCTTCATTGTCTTTACTTTCTCTGCCTTGTTATGTATTTATTTAAACTCCTCAAATGATATCAAATTCATAAAATTTGAAACTTAAAATATAATAACAGTGTATAACATTAGTTTGTTTACATTTAACAGTTTATTGGCCAAAAACCATTAGAGGGCAAATTATATTATGTATGGGAAAACATCACTTCTGTTTATAGTAAAATAAACACCTATCGTTTCTGGGCAAGCACAGAGGTAAATTAACTTATTAGATTAACATAAAATATATTAGGATTATATTTTGATCTATTTAGTAAGTTGATTTTTAATTTTATATGTAGAATGGCACAACAATTCCTCGAAAATATGAAATGTTTGGCTATGATTCACTGTTTGGCTCTCACTACGACAAATATGAACTCATCTACACTTCTTTTACTGCAGTTCCTTTCATTAATGAAAGTGTATTTGATATTCATGCAGGTGAGAAAAGATTTTTTTAATGTTACCGTAGCTTGCTAAACTTATTTGCTAAAGTTAAAAGAGATGAAAGCCATTGTATAATCTAAATCTACAGTTGCAGTTATCTTAAAAAGTTACAGGTAATTAATTGGTAATATTTCTAAGACAGTGCAGGAGACACGTGCTCTTTTTTCTTTTACTTCATTAAATGTACATTTTGTATTAAAAAAATTACTAATCCCAATTAAAATATTAGCAATAATAAGCATTAAAACCATCATCTTAATATACACCATTTTGTAAATCATATGAAGGATTTACTATATAAAGATACTGGAATTCATAATAATACTCTTCTGACATTCAAATGTTATCAATTTCATAAATTTAAAAAATCGTCGGTATTCTGGGAAAACTGACCAAGTCCGAATTTTAGGTAAATGAACTTACTGTGACCAAACACCTTTTTAACTGCCTTATTACAGGTAATTTAAAATTGGACTTGTTCAGTTTTTTAATATACCAACAATATAAGCCCATGAAAATTTTACCGTATTTAAGACAATAGTAAGGCTTGCAATCTTTTCATTCTTTAAAAGGTTTCTACAGATCTTTGGTGATTAGGGGTGGAAGGTGCAAAGCCCCCCTCCCCTGGTAACAGCCTCAGCCCCCTTGTCAGGGTCTAGAATATTGTCCTTGCTAAATTGAGTTAACCCATAGCCCCCCCTCCCAGTCATTACCGTAGCCCCCTTTGCAAGGAACACTACCTTCTGCCACTTTTGCTGCATAAAGCGGATATTTCCACACAAAATTTCATTACCTTTACCTGCAGAAATCGGATTCATCCCACAGGCTTTAAAAACTTCCCGTTATGCTTGAAAAATAGATAATTGCATCTGATCAGGAATGAAAATTAAATTTAATTATGCAGTGAAAGGGTTAAATAAAGTCTGTCATTTTGTAACAAATTGTCAATAGTTTTATTTTGTTATTAATAGATTTTGAATGCAGATCATTTCCAGGACCAGGGAAGCAGCATGCCATTCAAATGAATCCAATGCAAGAATTTGTTGATTCAAATGATGTTCATGTACATGGCATGTTTGAAGAGTTTAAAAGTACCCATAGCAAGAAATACAAAGATGATATTGAACATTCCAAACGCAAAATGAATTTCCATCAGAATCTCAGGTTGTTTACTTTTTAAAGAGAAATCATTTTAATTACCGTAATTTTCGGTATAGGCTATAATAGCCCCCCCCCCCCCAATAAATTTTTTTTTAAATCGCATTTTCATTGCTTTCATCATCAAAATATTAAATAGCATTTATATTTTATAATATGTAGTAATGATTTTTTTTAACTTCTTTATCCCCCCCCTGCATATTATACATGTATAACGAAAATTACGTTATCTTATTAAATCTTTAAAATTAAACTCAAAATTACATTTATACAGAGTAGCAGAGGCATTTTTTTTAAATTTTTTATTGGTTACATTTGTTGGTTACTTTTGTATTTTTCATTCTGGCTGTATAGGTTTATTCATTCTCATAACCGAGCTGGAAAAAGTTACCAACTTGGCATCAATCACATGGCTGACTGGAGCAAAGATGAATTGAGACGATTACGTGGAAGGATTGACAGCAGTCCAGATGAACGTGACGGATTACATTTTGATGCAAGTCAATATGATCTTTCCGATTTACCAGATAGTTTGGACTGGAGATATTATGGTAAATAGAAGGAAAAGTAACTAAGTATATACTGTAGAATTAAAAAAAAAAATAATGCTTTATTTGAAATTAAACTGATTTCTGTGGTTATAATTTAACAGGTGCAGTTACACCAGTAAAAGATCAAGCAATATGTGGCTCATGTTGGAGTTTTGGTACGACAGGCACCATTGAAGGTGCTTATTTCATGAAGGTAATGGTCACAGAATAACCACAAGTAAGCTTATTATAAGAAGAACCCTGTGATATGGATAATACAATACTCACAAGGGAATCCGTCGAACATTTACACCAAATTGAAATATGTTACTCATCTGAAACTACTATAGATGCTTGCAAAATAGAGTGCGCGAAATGTTGTTTCTTTCAAAATAAACCACAAAAACGAAAAAAATTTGAGCACACATAGCCATACAAGGACTCCATTGCTCCATTGTTAAAGCAGGCTGCGTGTATTAATGTGCTTAAGGGAACTTATTTCTTCCACTACTTAGCAGTAAGCATGAATCCGCTTCATATGAAAGAAATGGAAGTAGAGAGCAGCAGACGACAATTGAATGGCTTCTCAAGTTTCTAAACAAACTTTTGGGGGTGGCCGTGGCCTGGTTGTCTCGTCGGTTGGCTAGCCAATCGATGGAGTTCAGCAACTTCAGGCGCGGCCAGCTGCTGGTTGGGTGACGGCCTGGGCTTGAGGGCCACCGCTGGTGGGACAGCTATTTGGGGCGCGGCTGTTGGGGGACTTTGGTCTGACCCATTTGCCGATTGATCATAGCTGGTGTTCCAGCAGTTGGTGACAGCCTCTGGTTCGTTTATCCCCAGCAGCTTTTCCATCATGAAACCCCCCGTGCTTCGGAGGGCACGTTAAGCCGTCGGTCCCGACTGCTACTGTCATCTCGTAGCAGTCGTTATTAATGGGATGGCGCAAAACTCCCTCGTAGGAGTAGGTGCCGCAGATTATCGCTTGCGATAATCTACCCTCTGTACCAGATAAGATTCTAAACAAACTTAGTTTTTAAAAATAGATCATTACAATTAGCTAATTGCCTTCCAGTAAAAAATGTGTATAGTAATTAATAACCATTTCCTCGAATTATTATTTCATTTTATTAAGTAATTCGGTAATCAAACACGGCAATTTTTTTAAGTGTTGTTCTTGCATAACGACGTTTAAATTTAAAGTTTGTGTTATTTGAAGGCTTAACTTTTATACTGTATCTATTTTTTTTACAGACACAACAACTAACTGTTCTTTCTCAACAAGCACTAATTGACTGTAGCTGGGCAGAAGGCAACAATGGCTGTGATGGTGGAGAAGATTATCGTGCCTACAGATGGATAAAAGAAAAAGGATTGCCCAAGGCATCTGCTTATGGACCTTATCTTGGAATTGTGAGTTGGATAGTCACTGGTTTATCTTTGAATGATGTATTAATTGATCATGAATTTCTGAAGAATAATACTTTTTTCTTCTAACATCTTAAAAGCAAAGAAATTTTCCATGGTATTTTGTTAAATACCCCCCCCCTCTTCATTTAATACACAATTATTAATTTAATTTCTATGGATTTAAAAGTTATTAACTAAAAAACACTGACATTTGATTTTTTTTTTTTAATAGGATGGACGATGTCATCATCAAAACATTTCAGAAAGCGATCTGGTTTACATAGAGAATTATGTTAATGTAACATCTCGAAATGCTGATCATCTGAAATTGGCCCTTTTTAACAATGGCCCCGTTTCTGTATCAATTGATGCAAGCCAGAAAACATTTAGTTTCTATGCTAATGGCGTATATGACGATTCCAATTGCAGTAAGTAATGTTTTTAATTAAAAAAATATTAATTTAAAATTTTTTTTTCAAATGTAATTACCATATGGAAATAATTTAATTACTTGTGATTATTAACTTCCTTTTGTTCCAACTTTTAGAACATGGTGAAGATGAACTCGATCACTCTGTCCTTGCTGTTGGATATGGAATTATTTATGGACGAGCTTACTGGCTTATAAAGAATTCTTGGTCTACTTATTGGGGCAATGATGGTTATGTCCTTATGAGTCAGAATAATGACTGTGGTGTTACAACTTCTCCTACATATGTCACAATGTAAATATATTTTTAATACAAATGAAACAAACTATGAACATGCTGTATATAAGTATTGTATATTGTTTAATAATGTATTTTAATTTTATTTGTACATAACATTTAAATATACAAAAGGAAAAATATGCAATTATTTGCCTAACTCTTGTTCATAAAAAAATATTTATAACAAACACCGACATTACATCAATTACTAACAAATTTTAGATTTTTTTAAAAATATAAATTGTTAAATTTCTTAAAATATAATCAATTTAATAAGCTGCATACAATTCTTGAAAAAAATAAATAAAATATGAATTGGTGATCTTTGAGCAACTATCTTAACATTGAAATAGAAGGCCACTAAAAAATAAAAATAAAAAAAAAAATTGGGATTTTTTTGGTTTTTTTTTTTTTTTTTTTGGCAATGCATTAAACAAATGACTGTAGTTGCTGCACAGATAGATAGAGAAATTGTTTGTTTCATATCACCTGTCACATAGTACAACATCTAATGATCATGCCACCCAAGATCTATTTGTTTTAACACCCAATTCACTGCTGTAAACTATATTTTTTCAGATATTCTCCCTTATAAAATTTGCATAGAGGAAGTCTGTCATCATCACATGTTCTTGCATACTCAACTCCATGAGGGTCCTGAAATAAAAATTAAAAACACCACCATTATATTACTGGAATAAACTTCAATATTCTTCTCAAAACTATACCAGATACAGAGAAAGAAAAATAGCCAGATGGAGTAAACAAATACATAGTCAAGCCGCATGATGATGACCACCAATTGGTAACCAGAATAACTGCCATATGCAACATGGACAGCAGTTAGATGGCAAGGGGGAGTTAGATCCATAAAATGTTGGAAGGTGTCCATTGTTATCTGGAGCCATGCAGATTGCTGTTGAATCTGCATTATGGAGGATCCACAAATCGAGCATGGCAGTTATGGTGATCCCAAATATGCTTGATTGGATTTAGGTCTAGATAATTAGGAGGCCAGAGAAGTACTTAGAAGTACAGGAAATTCTGGCCAAAAATTTTCTTGATCCACATTAATGTGATAAATAACCAAAGTGGGACGGGAGTGCTTTTAGGGGTATCTGTGGAACCACACAAAGTCAAAAAAAACATACCCAGACCACAATACTGGCACTACCAGCTTATGTTTGACTGCAAATAGTTGCAGGGTGGTTCTTCTAAGAGGTTTGCTGCTGAATATGACAATGTTTATCCATTCAATGGAGCAGAAACCGTGAATCATTGGAGAAGACAACCCTTTGCCAATCACAAATGATCCAATTACTATGCTAAAATTGTAGCCATTTTTGCTAATGCATCTTTGTCAGCATGGGTACAATGACCCATGGGAGCCCCATACTCAACAGTGTTCGCTATACTGTCCTTATCACCATGTCTGACTCCTGACTCATTTGGATGGCAAGATGCTCAAGTGTTGCGTGTTGGTCAGCCTGCTCATATCTTCACAACTGACATTCTCACACCAACAGCACGAGGTGCTCTGCAGTTTATTCACAGTGGTGCAGTTTCAGAAATTTTACCACCCTTGGCCCATAAACCATGATTATCCCCTTCTTCAGATCTGAAAAATTGCTCGTTTTATCCATTGACAGCAACGATTGATATGTATGCAGCGTAAAGACATCTCGCCTTTTTTATCCATCAAGCAAGTGAACTCTACTGGCTTTTTTTATACATGCTGCTGACGACAAAATAGGAAATGGTCTAATAATGTGACTTAACTGTGTACATAATAGTATTGACTGATTAACTAGCATACAGGGTGTGACAAAAACATCGGAACAGTGGAATATCTCGAGAAATACACATCGGATTGAAAAAACAAAAAACAAGTGTTTAATATTTTTCAAAAAGCTATCCAATGATACCAAACTCAACCCCCACCCCATCCCCTGAAAAAAATACGAAACTTTTATCTAACATTTTTTCAATTCATTACAGATGACGCTGTAATTGCGAGAAAAAAAAACAACATATTTTACGATTCTCTCGAGAAATGCACTTCTTACCAAAAGATAAATAAGAGATGATGAAATATTTCAAGACAGTACAATTGAACTATTGTCAAGCCCTCTCCCACGCTCCCTTGTAGGTCAAGGGTGAGAAGGGGGAACATGTTCAAATTTTTGAATGGGAACCCTTACTGTTTGTTATGGATTTGTAGTGTACATTGACTTGAAGTTTTCATACTCTAGAGTATGAAAACGATCCATAAATTAACCACTTTTACTGCTGTCTAGAACAACGACGTGGATGCATGTAATAGTTTTCTGTTCCGTTTAGGGTGTTTTATTAACGTGAGTTCCCTCGCCTCTCACCATCGGGGTGCTTTTCATTGCCTAAGACGTTTGCAAACATCGAATGCTTTACAGAAAGTGCTCGAACTTCGCACCTTGTTGGATCTGACAATGTCCTATTCGATGGTAACATCCGGCTACAGTACTTCTAACAAAGTTGGGCTCAATAAGTGCAGTTTCGTCAATGATCCTTTGTCGAAGATCATCTAACGTGGTTGGCTTCTTTTTGTAGGCATGTCTTTTTATGTGACCCCAGAGAAAGTAGTCCAATGGCGACAAGTCAGGGGAATGAGATGGCCACTCAATTTCACCTCTTCTTCTAATCCACCATTTAGGGAATTGCAAGTCCACAAAATGTCTAACAGTTCAAGCAAAGTGCAATCTGCACCATCTTGCTAAAACCATGTATTGTCAAAGCTATTCTCTGTAATCTCTCCGATTGCTGGAACTACTTGATTCCGCAACATATCCTCATACTTCACAGCATTCAAATTTTCGTTGATAAAAATAGGGACCAATTATTGCGTTGTTCAGCATTCCTGCCCAGACATTCAATTTTTTTAGGGTATCAGGGTAGGCACGGCAGTGCCAACCCTATAATATGTTTAACCAAGGTCTAGTGGGAACTTTTTCCACCAAAAAGTACCATTTTCACGAAAATGCCTGAACATTGGGGAAAACGGCTAAGGGAACCTGTTCTTATAAGTGATTAGAATAATTTGAAGAATTTTTATGCTAACTTGGTATACTGTAAGATTACTGTAGCAAAAAGAATTTTTTGGACACTGTCAGGTCGGTCTCAGGTTCTGTGTATTGCAGATAGAAACAAAGTAAATACATTTTCTGGGATAGTTTTGCATGAGGATTACTATGAAAAAAGTAATTTCCGAGATAATTGGACCCTAATTTGCATAGATATCAAATCCTGTCAAATCCGAGAGACTGGTCAGAGAGAGTTCAAGTAACTTTTATTACAATCTACATGTAATATTCCATAAAATTGCCAACTTTCGTTTTATTCTGCCCTGTCAGGATCAATTTGAATTTTGGTCACTTTCTGAGAAATTGCATTTTCATAAAGCATTGCCGGGGGTTTAAGATCCTGAATATTTGTAGTAAAGTAATTTGCTCTAATTATTAACAATGACAAATGGGCTATTTTTTAAATTTAAGC
>JAHWFO010023380.1:17907-34281 GCA_023313115.1 Rhysida immarginata
CCCCCCCCAGTACTGCACGTCTTCAGTAGTGTCAAGCCAGAGCAACTTCGAGGGCAGAATGGAGGTCTGTGGTCTTCATGGATGAAAGTCGTTTCTGTCTGGATCAGAGTGATGGTCACACAAGGGTCAGGAGGAGTGGGGAAGTCCTGTTACCGAGCTGTATCCGTCGTCGGCATACTGGCCCCAACCCCTGGCGTTATGGTATGGGGAGGGATTTCCTACGACAGCAGGACTCCCCTGGTGGTTATCCCAGTCACCATGACGGCAAATTTTTACATTCGGATGGTTGTTGAACCCATTGTGCTGCCATTCATGGCTGGTATGCCAGGGGGGCTGTTCCAACAGGATAATGCTCGACCCCAGACTGCCGCTGCAACCCAACGTGCCCTTCAGGGTGTCCACATCCTACCATGGCCAGCATGATCACCAGATCTGTCGCCCATCGAGAACGTCTGGGACATGGTCGGACGCCGTGTCAGGGCTCTTCCACAACCAGCAACAACTGTCGCTGATCTGACCATCCAGGTACAACAGGCATGGGATGCCATACCACAAAATGACATTGAGTATCTCTACGACCGTATGCAGGCCTGCATAGACCAGCACGGCGACTACAGTGGGTACTAAAGTCCGTGCTTTTCACCATGTACAGGGTGGTGCTGGTGGCGCCCCCTATAAGTTGTAACCTTGAAACTTGAATCAATTGAATCAATACCATAGCTGAATATACTGTCCAAATTTCATTCATCTAGCACAAGTCCTTCGTGGTGTTGGGATTTTTTTTTCCCGCCAGTGTATCTTCTCTCATAGAGTCCAGGCACTTGTCCCGTGCGAAGCACGGCATAATGAGCGAGTTTCTTTGCAAATACGGCGGCGGTGCAGCGGGAGGAACACACCTAATGAGCCACGACGCAGAAATTTACTGTCCTTCGTTTTATTGCGCAGAAAAGAATATAAAGTCACTCACCAGTCTTCCACAGCAAGTTCAGCGATTACCAAGTTTTCGGCCAAGTGGTGCAACATTTTCTCGAACAGACGCGACGCCATTCCTTCGCGTTCGATGCAACCTCGTTCTCGTCATGTCCCATTCTGATAGTTCGTTTAGTGAACAGCTGATGGCAATAAACTAATAACTAAAATGTAAAATTCAGCAGGGCAATTGTGACCTGCTTGAACGTTGGAAGAGATTGCATTAGCAATTTGTTGCTTGTTCACGTAGTTTAGGAACAGTCATGCGGGGCGTCGGAAACATCTGCACTCCACGAACGCCCGAAATTCTCTAGAACGAACACAACAATTACCAAAAGCAACAATCCCAATCACTCATTTATTTTGCAACGAAGAATATTCCTATAGTAACAGAATGCTTTGTTGACGGCTGGGTTGTTTTATTTCCAATAAGGCAACAATCACAGTCGCCAACAAAGATCACCACATTGCCGTGACAATCAGGGTTTGCTTTAGGGAGAATAATTATTGAGTCCCCCGGACCCCATGTATTTCAGTTATTGGGTTTCCTCTTATTTATTTAGCATACTGTTTCAAAAAAAATCACGTTCATTACTAATATTTTCTTCTACTCTTTCAATGCCGGTTGAATTATTACTAGTAACCGAAGATGAATCGAATGAAACTTTTCCGTCATTACTCTAGGCCTCTTACAAGTCTTGCTGTCAGGAATTTCACTTTCACTCTGCTTTTATGTTGGTTATGATGTCGGTGATCACATGTTACATCTTAGCCAATTGACAATTAAAAATCGCACCAATCATAGGGAATTTTACAAGTTAACTAGACCAGACAAGAAATCCGTGATACAAATTTAGCGTCTTCCCAGACGCTTAAAAATTTCAAAATAGCATCCAACAAATAAGTATTAGCGTAATTTACGCTAAATTTAGTGTTAACGTAAACCCTGGATAATGCCATCTCAAATACACATCAACACAGAGCAACAATCACCGTTTATAACGACAACATAACCCACTTATATAATAAAAATCAGCCTTTGCTTTCAACACAAACAAAACATCATTCTACTCATAACAGGAACAATGCACATCCTTACTGAACAACCCATTTCAATCACCCATGGTGCCCCGTACACCCCTATTATGACCACAACTCCAAATAATTAATATCACAACGTTACAATTCTTCTGCCGGGACATATGTGACACACACCGACATTCCCTGGAATGTCACAATGTAACACAATTTCAAATTTTTTATTTACAACAGACGATAACGTGGGACGGTTGAAATTCAACTTTATAATAAAGAAATCTACTTTCACACGTGTGACAGTCTAACATTGGAATTGATCTCAGCGTTACGAAGTAGACTTTGGAAGTGCGTTTCGAATTTTAAAATTCTTCAAATTTTTCAAATCTTCTCTTAGTTATCTTTTGGTGAGAAGTGCATTTCTCGAGAGAAAAGTAAAATCTGATTTTTCGCGATTACAGCATCATCTGTAATGAATTGAAAAAAGTATCAGATAAAAGTTTTGTATTTTTTCCCCGTAGAATCTGAATCTTAAACAAAAAAAAACCGGGATTCTTATTTAAGTTTTCAAGTTGCCCCCACCCTCAGGACTCTACATAATGCCAAATTTAAACAGCAAGTCCATATAACGAATTTTTTTTTCCGTAAAATAAAAACCTTTTGTTATATGGACTTGCCATTATAAATTTGGGGCTATGTAGAGTTCAGTTATACAGGGTGTCAATGGACGATGTTTCACAAATTTAAGGATATGTAGAGGATGATATGGTGAACATTTTTTATTAATAAACCCATAGTCCCAAACGAAAAGCGACGAAGCCACAGCTTGTTTGATGTACTGGTTTGTCAAGCATTG
Source organism: Rhysida immarginata (assembly GCA_023313115.1). Classification (NCBI taxonomy): domain Eukaryota; kingdom Metazoa; phylum Arthropoda; class Chilopoda; order Scolopendromorpha; family Scolopendridae; genus Rhysida; species Rhysida immarginata. The sequence goes on from JAHWFO010023380.1 coordinate 20,768, forward strand.
AACTAGGCACGTTTACTACAATGTCCCCTGTCATTGGTATTCAACATTTGTAAATTGTTGTTGTTTATTGTAATTTATTGTTCCTTTTCCTTTATTGCTTATTCGAAAGCTTTTAAAATTAAAATTAAAAAAAAAAAATACGTAATGCGGCCAATTTACATGACTGACAAACGTACCTGCCTTTACCCTATCTTTCAGCAAAAGTGCTGCACCTGACCAATCATACAACGGTCGCTGGACGGTTCCATTGGAAATACGTTTGCGCGTTAGGTTTCACGCTCGAAATTCCAATGCAGTGACAACACAGTAATTCAGACAGCCATTCCACGGCTTGACACAAAACAGAGCATCAAACATGCTGTGGCTCCGTCGCTTTTCGTTTGGGACTATGGGTTTATTAATAAAAAATGTTCACCACATCATCCTCTACATATCCTTAAATTTGTGAAACGTTGTCCATTTACACCCTGTATAGAGGGAGCACTGTATTTGGTTATTAAAATCGTTGTGACCATCAGTATCAAGTTGTCAAATCCCTCAGTTTTCTGGAAATGCAGTAATGAGTGAGACAATATTATGAGGAAATTTCATTTTAAATGTTTGTTTTGTATCACGGATTCATTTACAACCCCAGTTTATTTGGCAAAATGTATTCAAAGTAATATGACCCTAACGGATAAGCGGGTTTTTAAAAGTAAGTAAGTAAGTAAATATTGTCCTCTAACCACCCCTAAAAGTTTGTACACCGTTCATAAACACCCTGTATATTACTTTATAAAACTTCATAAGCTACAGCCATAATTGGAAAAAAAAATAAAAAAATAAAAAACAAACAAACTTTAAATGGGGAGGCTGTGGCCTGGTGGGCTTTCACTGAAACACAACTTCTGTGAAGTTAAGCAACATCAGGCATGGCTAGCCACTGGATGGGCGACCATTCAGTGACTCATAATCTTCACCCCCCCCCTCTCCCACCGGCTGCTGTGACCATCATACAGCAGTCGTTAATCCAGGAACCCAACTCGTCGGCCTCAGTCCATACAGGCCCTGGATGGACGTATTGGATTACAATAAAAAACTATCCCATTTACACAAATGTAATATTATAATTATAAAACTTGTAATAATTATAACATTTCCCTTTCCTTTTCACTTGGGTCAGTTTAAGATATAAGGCAAAAGAAATTCCTATCAAAACAACACAATATTGTTGAAAATCAGTGTTAAGGCAAACTGAGAAAATGAAAAATCTATACAATTAATTTCAACAAGGTAATGACTAGACATGTGTTGTATAAGGAGCGTTCAAAAAGAAACGAGCTGGAGGCCTAGGAATAGAAACCAGTATGTGTATGTCAGAAGTATTGGCCCTGGCTGTTGAGGCACTTGTCCCAATGCGACACAAGGTAGTGAATGGCTGTCTCGTAAAATTCCCTGGGCTGCGTTGTGGAGAACCAAAAATGGCATAATCGCAGGGAGAGAGGTCTGGACTGTATGGAGGGTCACCGAGAACCTCCCACTTGAATTTCTGCAAGAGTGCCGTGATTATGTTGGCCGTATGAGGTCTTGCAAAGGGCATGCAGTGTTCACTGTACACTTGTGACATTCTTCGATGAATGTCCGTTCCCCCTATTCCTTCCGCTGTCAGAAAAAGAACAACACCTCTTTGCTCTTCTTTTGACGCCTCCATTTCACTTATTCACTGCTTATACAATGCGAATAACCGTTGGATGATTGACGCTTGTTTCTGCTTCCTTTGTATAGTCATGTGACTTCACTGTCACCCTCTAGTGGCAGGCTGTGAACTTCCACGCTCGTCGGAACCAATCTTTGTTACACACGCAAAGATATCACCATTCTGTCACTGGTTTGCACATTCCAGACTACGGCTCGTTTCCTTTTGAGCGCTCCTTATATGTTAGATGCCTTATACTCCATTCACACTACAATTCTTGATTATGATCATTTTACATGATCAAGGTGAAACAGTGTTCAAGCTTTAGTGACAAATCCAGGTGTTTACACGGTAAAATTCCAATAATGATCAGGGTTACAATTTTTGCTGCCAGATGGCAATAGTGGAGCTTTTAATGAAAGGCCCTAAACTGCCAACCAATCTTCTCTAATTATCAAAAATAACTTTGTTTCTTTCTTGTTTTGGTTCATAACTGATGTTCTTGAAAAAAAAAAAAAATAGATTCCTTCAACATTAATTATTCATGGCATGACAGTGCAATTAATTCATATAATTCTAAAATTTTAGCAAAGTGACATTTTTCTGCCATTCTGAAAAGCCTTGATGAGCTTTGGATTCTGGGAGTTGATCAGGTTATGGGATCAGGAAATTACATGTTCCCAACCTGATGGCTATATTTCACTTAATCGTATTCACCAAATTGATCATGATCGAGAACTGAAGTGTGAATGGGATATTAAGTTACTGTTCACAGTGAATGGGAAGCACCATACACAATGTACAGCAAGAATTGATAGTTCTCCAACTTTTGGTAGATGACACGTAACCTTCACGAAACTGGTTTGAGGCTCTGCAATACAAAACGAGAGCCTCAACCAACTTCATTAATTAAAAAAAATACTAAGAACTCTTGATTTCAACATAATCTTCATTTGAATGCAATTCGGTATATGTAAAATGCAAAATCATAGACAAGTAAACCAAAGAAGAGAGTAGTAGTTATTGCAATGCCAGACAGAATTATTATGGCTACCACGTTTTGATCGTTGCCATCTGTTCCCATTTTCGATTTGAGGGGTGATTCACCCAACTTAAATGTCACACTTTGAATGTATAAAACAGAATAAGAAATATGACAATGTTTAGAAACACGAATTACATTACAATATGAAAACCCCTTAGCTTAATGGGCATTTATCACTAAATTTCTTGTAATTTTAGCCAATCAGGGACGAAGGATCAGAATGATACAGTCGAAATACATTGGCCATAATAAATTCCACCCAGTATCGCAATAACCAATGTTCTTACTTTGAGTCAAAGACAAATGTTGAACCTTTTCTTTTAAATTTGGTGCTCACATCATTGATTCTACAATAAAAATAAATAAATTATTATTTTTTTACAAAACTGCTATTATAAAAATTATATTTCTATTGAAAACCATGTTACAAATTCAATTTTCTAAATCTGACAAATAATTGTCCACTAAGAAGCTCCAAACTTATGCATTTTCTTTATATGGTAAATGTTATTTAAATATAAAAATAAAAAAAAAGGAAAAAATTAATAAGAGAGGATATTTGGAAGTAGCGATAATGAGACCATGTTTTTCTTGGCATTCTTACACTATTTTCAGTGGTTTATTAAGGGGTTAATCAATTATAAACCCTTGCTATTGTTGTAGTTTTATTCAAATTCAAATGGCAATGTACAACCACAGCCTACATAGAGATATCCTAAACATATTGGTGCCTAAATGATAACTAAACATTGTATGATAGCACAGCGACTATTCTACGAAATTAAAAATTGGTTAACTAAATCCAAAAGCCTAATTATACCTTTTTAACGAGTGTTCTAAAGTATCCCTCTGCTACTTAACGATAACGATAAACCCTGGAAAACTGAAACTTGCGCTAACAATAAAGGCCGTTTGTTGAACAGTGCGGAAGCCATTTAATTATCAGTCCGTTGCTAAGCAACCGAAACCGGATATCGATTTTCGCATGCGCACTTAATCACGTGACATTTGTTGTCTATGCTTTTATGGCGGATATTTGGGTACTAACATGACAGTTAAGACAAGAATTCATTTTTTTGTCATATCGCTTCGTTCCTCGTAACTGATGATTTGCAGATATGCAACAAGAAACTACAAAAGAAAAGCAGATAAAGAAAAAGAAAGGTCGAACATGGGCAGAGGCTGCGAAAATAGTAAGCTCTTTAACTTAATAATATTGAAAGTCCTGCTTAAGATCATCGCTAGGTCATTGACTGGTTTGACAGTAGGCCTAAAAATGTTAATTACAATATTATATAATAACGTAATCAAAATACAGGCTATAGTAAAGGGACAGTTTCCCCCTGCTGTTTTTTCGTTTAAATTGTAAAGTCGAACATCCTTATTTTTTTTCCAATGAAAATGATTTTAAATATTATGAAACTGTCACAAAACGGCTGCCTTTACTTACCGTCGATGATTTCTAAAGAATTTTAATCTCGAGCAAACATGATTTCATTTCGTTTAGAGTTGAAAATGTAAACTCTTATTTATTTTTTCAAAATTGCATTTTAAACTAAACAGTTTTTAGCTGAGTGCTTGTTTTTCTTAAATCATTTGCCAAATCAAGTCTTTATTATTTGCAGGTAATGGAAATGTTTCCACGCATGCCTATGAGTTGTCGAGATATCTTGCAAATAATCAAGCAAAGAAATTTGAAAGAACTTAGGTAAAATGAATTATATTCAACTTAAACAAGTTACCTTAAAGAAATAATAATACAGTAACGATTAGAATGATGAGTATTAATTAATGTGTCACCATTCTTGAACAAAAAAATAAAAAAATAAAAAATATAACTAGAAGGCCAGTAACATGCTAACGAGTTATTGTTATTCGAGATATACTGAAATTAATGTACATATTATTTATACATACACAAATGAACATTTTTTAAAAAAAAATTAATGTGTTCTAGTGGCAATGCAACAGTGGCCTGTCTTAACTCCATGCTTCATGCAAACTCCAGGGGACCGGATCCATTGTTTTATAAGGTAGAAGGCAAGCTAGAATACGGTTTAAAAGTAAGTAAAATGTTTCATCTCTTTCTTTATAAATTTACATAACATAAAAAAAAAATTTACTTTATTCAATAAGCACCTGATTCTGACCCTTTATCTAATATAGATGCAAGATTTTTGTTTCACATAGCAAAATCACAAATTATAAGCTGTTGAATCTGTGATTATTGTAGCTTCCCATAATTTTTAATGTTATCAAGTGATAATCAGTATTATCTGGATGTACTCGAATGAGTTGTAATTCTTGGTTAAAATTATCAGAAGACCATTTAAGAATGGTGCCTTGTGCATTAGAGCTATATTCGTAGTTGTGGCCAAGATATGCGATCACTTTATAGTCTGAATCGTCGATGATGTATTTTAATGCCATATAGTTTATAGATCTTGAAAGAGTTTAATTTCAACAAGCAATTTCTGTTCACCTTCTTGACAGTTGTTAATTTGAACACAACTTTTAGTGGGAGAAAAGAAAATGAGAAGGTTCAAATCCATTATACTATCTCATCTGTACAACAGAGAATCAAGAACCGATATTAATGACAATCAGAAATTAATGGTTAAAATGCATTTTATGTTTATTTCTCAACTATTTCTTCACTTTAGCAGGCATAGGAACAAGTTTTCAATGTAGCCAAAAGAGGCTGTTGTCTGAAACCTCCTTGAGGGTGAAACCCACTTGATTTTCTCTTGCTGTTTGTTCACATCACCTCAGCAGTCAGATTTGGATGATACTCGTGCAAATTTTCCGTAAGATAGACAGTAAACTGATGCCTCACTAATTTTTGCATTAGGTGTGTTCTCCTTTCATTCAGCTGGACTAGTGAGTGTAGACATCATATTCCTCTCTGGCTTTAGTGTTTCTGTGATATCATCATTGCCTCCAATAGCGTTGCTAGTTAATAGTTAATAAATAGCAAATTGTATCTCATTCTCAGTGGGTTCCTTTCCACAATGCATTCCATCTATTCATCCAGATGTGCTGGTTTGATTATTGGCTCATCAAGTATTCCGTGATTGTGAAGATTCATAAAGTATTTTCTTTTGTCTTTGCACATGCTCACATAAACACAACTTAATGTTCAAAGAACATGTTGTAATCAATATAAGATTTTGTTGATTTTTTTTAGAAAAATAGCACACTAGCTTTTTGTTTCTTTGTTGAAGTTCGAGCAAATCCACTAAATTCAGGAGGGGAGCCATAATTCTGTTAAAGCCTACATTGTCAACTGATGTTCTCAATGGAAATTTTATTACTTTATTATTGGAATACCTTGAGCTTTCTCCTGCTTTTAGCAGTTGGACAGTCAAATGGAATGAAATTTCCTGTCCAAGTTCCGTTTTCACAAATTGAATACAAGCAATAGCATTTATTTGCTCTTTCACTTGATTAATCCTTAGTTATCTTTGTGTTGAGTCATTATGACCCGAGCTTACTTTTGTTCACATATTCATTACCTAAATTAATTTAGAGGGATAGGGTTCACTGATATCATTATCTTTATCCTACTTTGATGCTATATGACTTGTTATAGTTTTCATCTTCAGAATGATTACCAGATGACAACAGCTTCAGTTTAGATCCAACGCTAGTACTGTCCAGTTCCCACGAAAATGCCCCTGCGTTGTTGAAAGTGCTCACTGTGCGCACTGCAGTCGTGGACGAGTCCGCAGCACTGATAGGGATTATACAGCAAACGTTTTCAAAACAAAACAATGAATAATATTAATATATGTTAATTGAATAGTAAATTCAATTCAATGAGTAAATTACTTTTGAAATAAATACAAAGACGATTTGGAGTCTCTTTCCGTACCCATTAAAAGGATTTTTTTTGTTTGAAGATTCTACAACTCTTCCACTCCACTTAAATCACGTGTCCCTCCCTAATAGGAACTCGTGCTGTGAACTCGTCCACGACTGCAGCGCGTGCAGTGAGCACTTTCAACAGTGCAGGGGCATTTTCATGGGAACTGGACAGTAATTTCGGGCAATTTTGACCCATTATGAATAGCCTTTTTAATGCAATTTTTGAGGTTTGTTATAATATGATAAAATTAATAATTTATAACATTTCTGTAATAAAACCTATACTGTTCTTAAATATAATTAAATACTTGTAAATATCACAAATTATAAATGTTCATAAAGAAATTTCAATATATTTTCATTTATAACAAATATAAATTTTCTGATGGAGAATGTGGAAAGAGTCAATTTGGAGACCATGTGACTTTCTTTGTGTGGAGATGATCAGATATTCCGAAAATTCCACAAATGTTGAATACCTAACTGTATTTCTTGGTTAGAGCAGCTTGCATCAATTCAAGTGAAACAAAATAAAACTAGGGGAGATGCGTTTTTGAACTTATCCCCATTCAACATAATTGCTAGGTTTTTGTATAAATGGAACCTTTTTCAGATTGAAAGAATAAATTAAAAAGAACTAAATCATCCATTGGGCAATTTGACACAAAAAACTAAAAGTATCTAGAAAAGGTGTGATTGTAATGAAAGATGTTGAACATATAAGGGCCCAAATAATTAAAAAAATAAACACTAGAGGTGCATCATATGCCCTACTGCAAAGCTTAATAAATGCTGAATCAGTTTTAGCAAATACAACAACTATGAATGTAAAAATCATTATAAAAATGCTTCTTAGCAAAAAATTTCATTTTATACTGTTAAAGTAATGAAACTATTATTTTTCTTCTTGATATAATAAAGACTTTTGAATTCTGCATCTTAATTTAAAAACTCTTAAGATTTTCAAAAAAATAATTAATGATGTTCATCTTGTTTTTCACTTAAGTAAAACAGACACATTTTGTTATTTATGGAATAAGAACTCTTATTTGGATTTTCCAATTTTATTTCTTGTTCTAAAAATGGGTTGTAACCAGTCGCGGAAAATTTTAAAGCTAGTTAAGAGTTAATGAGAGCAATTACTGGTGGATAGGGAGTTGCTGTATAATTGCCTTTTAGAATGCCTTCAAAAGATAATAGGTAGATTTAAAAGCTTTTATAGGTAACAGTTATTTCCTTAAATCCAAAAACAAAAATTCATGTTTGTAATTTGTTTTTAAGGTAGGTTATTTTCGTGCATATCTTTGTTTGCATGTAACAAGGATGAATTTTCAGCTTGACTAATATGTAATCTTTCTTTTTTTGGCCTAAGAAAATTAAATATATATGCTTGTTAATGCTAACAAAAATATGCACACTATAATATACTTTCTTTTTAAAGCTATGTATTTGTATGTTTCCAAATTGCTATGCCTAAAAATTTCAATGGGTCTCGAGCTCTGTTTTTTTCCTCTCAAGAAAACGAACTCTGTATCTGTTTTCTAAGAAAGTAATTGCAATAAAGGTGAATATTTTTGCTCTTATTCATAAATAGAATGAAAGAATAGGAGAGCTCTTTTGAAATTAGCCCAAAAAATTCAGCTTGTTCAATACGAATGCACTTAAAGGAGCATCTTGCCTGAATCATGCATCCCAGTTCTCACTATTCTAAGTGTTACTTATCAGATAAGGTAATTTTTGTGCAGAGATAGGTTTCATCATACTCCTCAATTTGCTTCTAGTGATCAGATGCATCCATTTTCTCAGTTTTTTTTCATTAAAAAAGTGATAAAATTCTTCGTTTGGTCTAATGTTAATAATAATAATTGTTTGTTGTTGTTGTTGTTGTTGTTATTATTATTATTATTATTATTATTATTATTATTATTATTATTATTATTATTATTATTATTCACTTGGATAAAACCAACGTTCATTTAAAGAGGTCTCATTTTGGCTTCGTCATTAAAAATATATATGTAAATTTTAAATTTATTTAACAGTTTATTTAATTGCTTTTGAGGCAGTGTTTACCAGCTATGAAATTTTTGTAACAATATGTCTTGCAGAATTTGGCTTCTTAATAAATTATGCTTGTTTCTTTTGTAAATGGGTATAAATTTTATTGGGCTACAATGTTTCAGTAAAGTTCTTATGTTAAGTTCAGGGTGCCTACTGTAATGCCAGATAAAAAGTAGCAACTAAGGAAAGAATTTCATTCCAAGTTAATGGAAATAACTTAAATCTGTTTTATTGGATGGGTAACACAATTTTGTAATTTGGAATCTCGTGTCTGAAGATAAATTAAGGATTCTTACTAAAAGATGGTACAGCACTTAAAAACTTTTTGAATACTCACTCGCATTCTTCCTGTGTAATTGTACCAGTATGAAAACGCCGTGAGTTATGTAGTTCTCATTATGTAGCTCCAGGGTTATGTGAAGACAAGAGAATTAGAGTGCTGATCGGAGTTCTGTGAAAGATTAGCAAAGCTAAATTTTTGAACAACTCTCTCTCTTCCCCCCCCCCTCCCCTCCCATATAGTTCATATGGTGTTTGCAGATGTATGAGTTTTTTCTTGACTACTGAACTATAATAATCAAAATGCAGTACAACGCCAATTATCCGAACTAATTGGGACCAAGAGTGGTTCAGATAATCGAACTCCTGACTAAAAGGTTGCATTAAAGAAGTTGAAGCTCAGCACATGTCCTTTCAAAGAGAAACCAGGTTTGACCTTGTATGAATTATGTGCACGTGCACCAGATAACTGAAACAAGAAGGGAAATGTGTTTCTAGTAGAGCACCGCTATTGCACGCAGGTTTCTTTTTTGTTTTTTTTATTTGTATTTGGAGTTTGGATAACCGGCGTTTCGGTTAATCGGTGTTGTACTGTACATTTCATTACTATATACATTTTATTAGCATGTCTTTGTAAATCTGTGGTAAATAAAACTAGTATGATGCCAGGCAGAAATACTGAAATGTAGAAACATTTTCTGGAAGAAATCTATTGCTTTTTGAAGCTAACTATAAAGCACTTGAAAGTTATTTTTTACTTTTAGTATTCTAATATGCACCATGTCAAAGGCTATACATGTACAACACTACAGTCTGCACATCCCAAAAACAATCCAGTTTTTATGATAGAGGTAGCTATGAGCTTTTTGACACTTTTGAAGAAAAGGAAGAGGTACACGATGTCTAATTTTTACACTTTTGTGCTTGCACATATTAGACCAGCAAGGTGGCAAATTGACACTGTTAACAAACAGGCCCTGTGCTTGCAGAGCAGATTTGAGTGGCAACAGTTGGGATCTATTTAAGAGTATACATTCTAATTTATAAATTTTAAGATGGATTGCCACTGTCTACTAAAACCTCCAGGCATATATACACCAGGAATTGTTCAATAAAATACAAAATATTAGTTTAATCATGCAAATTTATTGTCTCCTTCAAATAGGTCCCCTTTGATGCGATAGATGATCCCAAAGAATAATCTAGTCGCTGAAACACTTTGTTATAGGCGTTTTCTGTTACGACTTTCTGCACCTTTTGCAGATTGTTTTATGGATTGAAAGATGTTTTACAAAGTGGCAATTTCAGTTTGAGGAACAAGAAAAAGTGACACTGAACTATATCTAGGGAATGTAGTGATTGGTTGATGACGTTTTGGTCATTGAGTGTTGGTTAAAATTTCTTGTAAAACGGTCTGTGTGGGATGGTGCATTATCATGATTCAAATTCCAAGAATTGTTCTTCCAACATCTGACCTTTTTCAATGTTTCACCACAAGAAATTTCATTGACAACACAAATTTGAGACAATCTTTGTTTGATGTTTTTATCCAGCATACTTCTGATGGACTAACAAAACCATCAGGAGTAGATAAACTGGTTAATAGATCGCATCAAACTACAGCATTTTCTTGGCAGGAGTTGAGCTAACTGGAAGTTGATCGGTTATAAAGTCTAGTAGCGTGAACGAACATCGTAGAAGTTTAAAATGGACTTGGCTGTTCAGAGTGGAAATAGGGATCCGGTTTATAACTTGTGGGGGCTTATTACAGTAAAACATTTTACAGTGCTTTTAACTGAAAAGGTTAATCGCTACTTTCTATTTCAGTAAGATAGTCTTTGCAGATGAAATATTTAACGCACTTATTAAAAACAAAGGAATTTATTTTATTTTATTTCTGTATATTTCGAACATTGATATTTTTACTTAATTTTTAAATTTGTAATATTTTGATACCGAAATTGTTCGTGCTGCCATATATTATGCTTATATTTTATAAGACAACGAAAGCCAAATCTAACAATACAGTATCTAATATATGAATTAGTAATGATATACCCTGTATAGTACACAGCATATAGTAGTGTGTGTGTGTGTGCGTGCACGTGCGCATTACCTGGACGGCAATGGTAGGGTCCATGTAAATTAGGATCTAAACATGTAAATTGTTCGTTTTCTCTCCTTTAAAAGAGAGGAAACGAAACATGTAACTCCATTGTCGTACAATGGATCGCTTAACTAATGTGGAGCTGGCGGACATGCATCTCGTCTACGGCAAGGCACAGGGTAATGCTACTGAAGTGGAAAGGATTTACCAACAGCATTTTCCAGACCGTGATTCTCCGGACATCTTCACCAGAGTTCGCGAGAATCTCGTCTGTAGACTAAACACCTGTATCGAGGCTCAGAGTTGGCATTTTGAATACCTACTGTAATGTCATTCCTACCTCGTACAAGTTGCATTATCTCTGTAAGGATGCATTTCCGGACCCATGTTTATAGGAAAAATATTGTTCTCTGCTACAAACTGTACATGGTATTTCATTCTTGACCTACCTTTCTGAATCGCCCTGTATATATGAGGTCTGTTCAAAAAATACGTAGACTGACGTCATAAAACAAAATATACTTTATTCAGAAGTTACACATCTGGGTCCCCTTCAAAGTACTCTCCTCCCCGACGTACACACTTATCCCAACGGTGTTTCCACTTTTGGAAACAGTCCTGGAACGCTTCTTTTGTGATGTCCTTCAGCGCCTTTGTCGCATTTGCCTTTATGTCGGGAATCGTCTCAAATCTCCTTCTTTTCAAAGGTCTTTTGAGATTCATCACCTGTTATGATCTTCGACAAGAAGTTTTCATCTTCTTCTGAGCATTCAAGCAATTCCTGACAAACCTGGATGCGATGGGCTTTTTGGTCGTCCGTCATCAGGCGTGGAACAAACTTCGCAGCAACACTGTGCATCTTCAATTCTTCAGTCAAAATCTCGTGACATGATCCAACTGCTATCCCACACATTTCAGCAAGCTCTCTGATGGTCAGAAGTCACTCATTCTAAAAAATCCGCCAAATGAAAAAAACACACTTCACAAACAACCGCGTAGCTAATCAACCAATACTGATATTTGCAATCAAAAAACTGCCTTGTAATCAACGGATCTGTCAGAAGATGGCGACACCAAGCGATTTTGATTGGGACCAACAGGGCCCGCGCAATTCAAACAGTCTACGTATTTTTTGAACAGACCTCGTATATATTGTATTGTTATATATTATGTGTTGTTTTCCTGTTCATAGATGAGAATACAACTTTGTGTGGTTCACATACAATCGAAACTAGATCTAATGTTTATGGGATATTTTTTGTTCCATTTAAACCATACAAAGTTCCTAAACAATTATGCTGGATAAGTTTGGGTCACCCTGTATATTTAGACTACTATTATCTTGTTAAATCTAAAGCAAATTTACAAGGGAATCCCACATAGCCTATCCGTGCACTTTTTTTTATTTGCGTGCCAGCACACCGTGGAGGCGATAACGTTGCGCGGCAACGGAGCACTCCGGAAGTGCAGAGTTCAGCAAATATGGCGGTAAGAGGGGAAGTAAACTAGTTAGCGGCTGTCGCCAAAGAATTGCAGTTAGAGCACTATTAAGCATAAAACCTTAATTTTGCTGTACAATTATTCGTCTCTAAATAATTTATAAGATGAGGTAAGCATCCATGAATACCGTTTTTACTTAAAATCAGGGTTCGTACGGGTCATGAAAAACCTGGAAAGTCCTGGAAAATCGAAAAAAAATTTCCAGGCCTGGAAAGTTTTGGAAAATCAATGGTTTCTGACTTAAGTTTTGGAAAAGTTTTAAAAAAGTGTTTTTTGAACAGATTTAATGATTTCCTAATAATTATTTATAAATGATATGAATACATTATTCTTAAAAATATAAAAGACTATGGTCTTGGAAGATGTATTGAATTGCCTTGAAAAGTTTTGGAAAAGTCATGGAATTTTATCATTGATCAAGTGTATAAACCCTGAAAATTATAAAGCACCACGATACATACCCCCTCACCAACGCAATGTATTACTCGACGTTGCACATGAAGCCAGCCCTGTGTTTGTTTACCGAATTACTTAATAAAATGAAATAATTAAGGAAATGGTTATTAATTACTATACACATTTTTTTACTGGAAGGAATTAGCTAATTGTAATCTGTTTTTAAAAACTAAGTTTGTTTAGAAACTTGAGAAGCCATTCAATTGTCGTCTGCTGCTGTCGACTTCCATTGATTTCATGTGAAGTGGATTCAGGCTTATTGCTGAGTAGTGAAAGAAAGAAGTTCCGTTAAGCGCATTAATACAATAATTAACACAGCCCTCTTTAACAATGGGGTCCTTGTAGGGCTGTGTGCTCTCAAATTTTTTCGTTTTTGCAGTTTATTTTGAAAGAAACAAAATTGTGCTTTCTTGTTTTGCAAGCATCTAGAGTAGCTTCATATGAGTAACATATTTCAATTTGGTGGAAATCTGTGACATGCATGTTTGAGAGATTCTCTTGGCAGTTTATTTTTTACTACTGAT
>JAHWFO010023393.1:0-11365 GCA_023313115.1 Rhysida immarginata
ATTGGTAGAGGCATCGGCCATGATAGTCGAGGTTCCTGGTTCGAATCCGGGTCGCAGAATTTTTCCTTCCATTTTTCAATTCCACACACAGTTTCTCCAGCATTATGATAAACTCACTCAGCTATACACAACATTCCAACACGAACCGGGGAGAACTGTTAGAGGGCCATCCATTAAGAACATTTTAAAAATATATTTTTTTTTCCGGTTTTTCTATATGAATTTTTACTGTTTTAATTGTAAGCTTTTTAATGTGTTAATTTTCACTGTATATTCCCATTCACATATTGCAAGCTTTCATCAAAAAAGAGCCCGAGCAACGCCGGGTATATCAGCTAGTTCCTGTATACAGTGTGTTTTTGAATTGAGCACAGATTTTTTAGGAGATGATAGAAGAGGTCCTTAGAAGTATTTTTTGTCATATGAACATGGGGTCCCCGCAGCTTCGTTTACTTGCAATACTGCATTGAACAATCAAATGACACCGGGACGCACTGTCCGTTGGTAAGCCTAGATTATTTTATTTTTAACAATTAACACAAGCAATCTACTGTAATAACTTTTAAAGTACTCGTTTGCAAAGAAATTTCAAGGTGCACGTGCTTGTTCGTTGAAAAGTCTTAGGACAAACTTTGTCAAGGAGGTTCCATGGTATCCAATCCCTTTGTAAAATATGATTAGTCCGTATGTAAATGGTGGTCATTTCGAACAATTACTGTAAAAGTCATACAGTAGATTGCTTGTGTTAATTGTTAAAAATAAAATAATCCAGGCCTAACAACGCACACTGCGTCCCGGTGTCATTTGATTGTTCAATGCAGTATTGTAAGTAAACGGAGCTGCGGGGACCCCATGTTCATATGACAAAAAATACTTCTAAGGACCTCTTCTATCATCTCCCAAAAAATCTGTACTCAATTCAAAAACACCCTGTATAAGGAGTTACATAGTTTGCATTTTAGATGAAATATGCAATATGCATCACAAATAAAAATTGGGTCTGGAAGTGGGGGGAGGGGTACGAATATGTTTATTTAAGAAGCATTTGAGTCTCTTTTACTGCATGGAAAGAGACTCGATTGTATTTACTTAGCCCCCCTCCACCCTTCTTGGCTAAGCTCATGGAAGTATAAAGTTATTAAAATAGACTAATTTAAGCACAGAAATTCAATAGTATCACCACCAATATATTTTATGATTCGTTAAAATTCATGTTTCATTAAGAAAATGAAAGATTATATTTAAAAAATAAACGAAACTGTATACTTACTCAAAATCGACATCAATTCGGTTATAAAAATTTTCATATAATTCTTGAACACTGTCTTCAACTTTTTTCTGCATTAAAAATAAAAATCATATAATCTTTTAAAACTTTTTCGAATTTTCACCATATTTTTACAATAATTACAAGGAATTTGGGGAATTAGATGATAATTCAATGGACTGTTGAGTTAAGCTACTTCTCCGATTGCTGACCTTCAATAACAGAACACATGAAAGAAGAAAAAAAAATCCCTGACAGGCAATAGAATAACTGTTGAAAACCTTATCATGCTGCTGAATTCCCCAAGCAAAGGAAACTAATCCAAATATTTTAAACAAATAAAATATCTATAAGGCTTTGACCCAATTTCGACAAGGAAGCACAACAAACCTGCAACATAGATTCTACGTTTTCTATTTGTTACAATTTGTTCAATTTGAGGGACGCAAATACAGGGTGGCCCAGATTAATATATACAATTTTTAATAAGGCCGTATGCCTTAAGCATTTTAATACCTGCATGTAACTATGGTGGAATACATTGTCAAAGGATCGAAGAAGAGAGTCACACTCTGTTTTCCATGGAGTGATCCACCATGCGGACCTCCATGGCGATGCAAGCTTCCAGTCGCAACTTCACGTTGTCACAGGCCTTCTTGCACATGTCTAGGGGAATTTTGCGAAATTCCTCCGTTATTGCTTCCCGAAGCTCTGGAATGTTATGGATCCTATGGCGGTAGAACTTGTCCTTGAGATATCACCATAACCAAAAATCGAGTGGGGTCAAATTGGGTGATCTGGGGGGCCACTCAACTGGACCGTGTCTGCCGATCCACCGACCTGGAAATGTCTGATCCAACCAACTCCGCACAGTGAGAGCATAATGCGGTGGTGCCCCATACTGCTGCCACCACATGGTGTCAAAATCATCAATAGGGGATACACAGTGTTCACCAGAATGTCACGGTAGCTGTCTCCTGTGACTGTGTCCTCAAAGAAAAATGGGCCGAGCAGTCCATCGTAACTTACGCCGGCCCACACCATGACACCAGGGCTCTGGTTGGCTAGCTCCAATTCAATGTGTGGATTAGTTGCACGCCAATACACGCAGTTGTGGCGATTCACATATCCTGAGACGTGAAATTTTGCCTCATCGCTCCATTCCACATGGCGTGCTAACTCTGGATCGTCCTCCAGCATTACAAGCCAAGTTTTGGTAAACTCCAATCGCCTGTCGGGATCATCTTCGAGCAAGTGATTTGTTAAGCGAGGATAATATGGCCTCAGTTTCAGATCCTTCAGGATTCTTTGAATACTTGTACGAGAAATGTCTAACCGAGCAGACAGACGCCTTTGCAACTTGTCCTGTTCTTGAGAACTGGCCAACTCATTTTGCAGGCGCACTTAGTTGGCGTCAGTAACAACGGTCTTGGGTCTACTGCGTTTATGCTCTTCAATGCTGCCAGTTTCATCAAACTTCTTGTTTACAGTTCTTGATTGTTATCAACGAAGGTCCGGGTGTCCCAAACTTAGCTGCCATACGGCGTTTCACTTCTGAGTAATTGTTGGTCGCTGAGTACAACCTCACACAATCTACCTTCTCTTCAGACTCAATTGCTGCGCCGCCATCTTGATATGGACAATCCTCATGATTTGCGCCTTTTTCGCATCCCCTTGCTCACATAACACGCGCAATTTGAATTATTCATTATTATAAGGACAAAGCACGGGAAATTTTTCTGATTACTCTTAATCACAAATGGAATTCAAAGAACTGTATATTAGAATCTAGCATCAATGAAAGTAATGTCAAACTGACACCATCTATATTGCTGAGCATACAGAAAACAATGTTAAAGAAATAGAACCATATTTGGAAAATATAATTATTTTACATACAAAATAAGTGAATATGTCACTGTCGTCTTTAAACAGTCTGAACAACAAAGGCAATTATGAATATTATGAACAAAATTCTAGACCCGATTATGAAGTTTGTCTTATTCAGGAAACAAAAAATAAGCAAATACTCTGGAATGGAACAATCAAAAGGAAAAAAGTTTCCAAAAAGCAGAAAAGGATGCTGAAAATATTATTGACAATGGTCGTCCAGAAAGTAAAGAATGATTAGCCGGGTACTGACTGAGCGAGCAGCCTCGCGAGGCAGCCGTATGAGGCAAATGATCGGCCGTTCAAGACGTGCCTCGCCCGAGAGTCGGTTTTTGTCGATGCTCAAAGCGCCTCAGAACGAATGCCTCGCGCACTCCAGACAGTTCTATCTTGCCTCGCTCGCTCGCGCTATGGAGAAAGAGAAGGTTTTAAAGCTCATCGAATTATACGGTTCTTTTAATAGACTTTGGATTCACAATGCGTAGAATATACAAATAGAGGGCTAAAGGAAGACTCATGGCGAAGTATAAGCCAGGAAATTAACTGAGAGTAATAAAATTTGTGTCATTCTTAAGTATTTTGGCATTTACAAGAGGTAGAGAGTTTCAAATTCAGTCTCAGACATCTGTGTAAATTTTTTTTCTTCATCATCAAAACACATTTCTTCAAATAATTTGTTCCCATGTTGCAATCTGTATTCATAGATTTTTTCTTCTTAACGAGATGAACTAATACGAGGGTGGGCTGAAAAGTAATGCCTCCATGGTTGTAACTTTTTTATTTTTTAACCGATTTTCAAAATTCTTTTTGTATCTGATACTCACATTTCTCCTCTATGTAATGCACTATTCACTTTTTGACATAGTCCCCATCCCTTTCCATGCATTGTATTACTTTTTGACATAGTCCCCATCACTAACAACACGTGACTAGTCGGGTGAACTCGTCGGAGGGGAATTCTGGGGTTGTTGTCGACACCAAGACCGAACGGCAGGTTTCACCTCGTTGTCAGAACGCAACTCATAGCCCTTAAGGTGATCTTTCCTCTTTGGGAAGTGGTTCAAGTCGCAAGGTGCAAAGTCTTTCATTTTTGAACTGTAGGCACTGCAACCCCCTCTGATGTGTGGCGATCGTGTGCGGACGGGCGTTATCGTGCTGCAGAAGAGGATCCAAAGCTGCCATTCAATCCTCGTGTCGACGACAACCCCGGAATTCCTCTCTGACGGGTTAACCTGACTAGTCATGCGTTGGTATAATGCGTGGAAAGGGATGGGGGCTATGTCGAAAAGTGAATAGTGCATTACATAGAGGAGAAATGTGAGTATCAGATACAAAAAAGAATTTTGAAAATCGATTAAAAAATAAAAAAGTTACAGCCATGGAGGCATTACTTTTCAGCCCACCCTCGTATAAATGCAGAAGCTGCAACAGCTATCCGTATGTGCAGTCTGAACTGAGAGTAATAAAATGCTCGGCGACTTGTGGCTCACGCTTGCCTCGCGAGGCAAATTTGGCAAGGCATACGGCCGAGGCTGCTCGCTCAGTCAGTACCCGGCAATTGGGTGTATCTCAACAAAAAACAAAGGACATCAAAACAAACCTTTATTAAAACAATACTAAACCTAACATTCTACATAATCGCTATTGTTATTGAGGCACTTCTCATAACGAGACAAGTTTTTCAATACCTATATTATACTCATCTGCCACCAATGACTGAAGCCATGAAGTTACTGCCAGGCCTGGTTACTGCTTCTTTAAACGCTTCATCACGTTGGAAATGTATTCCCCTAAGAAACCCCCTTCATTTTATGAAAAAAAGGTGAAAATCACTAGGCACAATTCGGGATTATAAGGGGATGGATGGTCAGAAACATCTCATTTGAAACGTTCTAATTCTTATTGTGTTGCTGAAGCCGCATGAGGCTGAGTGTTGTCATGAATCAACACAATCTATGCAGACATTTCACATCTAGTTTTAAAAAGTACTTTTTGGAGTTAATTTTTGTTTTTGAAGAAGAATGCACGTGATGCCACTCCCTGGACTAACATTTGGATTCAGTCATTGGCGGCAGAAGAAATAATATCCCATTATGAGAAGTGGCTCAATAACAATGGTGATAATGTAGAAATGTAGTATTAGGTTAGTATTGTTGCAAATAAAGCTTTGTTTTGATATCTTTTGTTTTTTGTTGAGATACACCCACAGCCTCCTAGAAACTACCAGGCCTGAACATGGAAAAGACAGAACATTGTTACATCAAACCAGCAGTGCTATTACAGAAGTTAGTTCAACGTCACACTCTTAATGTTTCAACAACACATTATTGATGTCATGTTCAGGCCTGGTAGTTTCTAGAAGGCCGTGGATACACCCAATCGTTCTCTACTTTCTGGATGAACCTCGTATATATAGGGCAAGTCAAAAGTTTGTTACCCCCTTCCTATCTTGGATACAGAAATTCCAATACAAGGAATAAATAGAACTTGAGGGTGCTCTATCTGAAGGAGCGCCTTTCTTACATACTTACTTTTAGTTACTTTTCAAACCCGTTTATCCGTTAGGGTCGCAGGGGCAGCAGCCCTATGGAGGATCTCCAGCGATCGCAATCTTCCGCCATCAGGCGCATGTCCTCCCTGGTAATATCCAAGCAACTCGAACCCAGATTCTCCATGTTGTCTAGCCACCTGGTTCTAGACCGACCCCTTGGTCTCTTACCCACCGGCTTGGAAAATAACAACTGCCTAGGAAGACTAGTTTGCGGCATCCGTATCACGTGGCCATACCAGCGCAACTGAGATCTCTCAATGCGGAGAAGTAGCGGCTCAACACCTAAAGATTCCCTTATTGTGCTGCTGTACACTCTATCTAGTAGGCTAACATCTGCCACACCTCTCAGAAATCTCATTTCGGCCGCTTGTACCCACGATCGCACTCTTTTGGTCATTACCCAAGCCTCATGACCATAGGTGAGAATGGGGACAAAGATAGATTTGAAGACTGAGAGCTTGGCTTTGTTACCCAGCTCGCGTTTCGTTGCCACGGATCGCCACAGTTCACGTCTGACACAGCTTGCTGCACCGATCCGAGCATCCAATCCTTTCTCCTGCCGTCCATCACTCGTGAATGCAATCCCGAGATACTTGAATTTCTCCACCTGTCTCAACGATTATTTCAAATATGCAGATTACGACACATCTAAATTCTATCTCGAAAACCATAAGAGATACACAAAAAATCCAATTGCACATTTGTTCAACAGCAAATTTCAAACAAAATAATAAAAAAATTAACCAAAATCCGATGAGCGGATCACCCACAATCCTCTTTGCAAGCCCTGCAACATTAAAACCTTGATTTCTGTCAAGATTGAGGCAAGGGATGAGTGGCCATAAAAGGAAACAAGAGCAACAGAGTCCAAAGATCCTGGGTTCAAGTCTCGGAAGTAACCACCGAGTGTTTTTTTTCTTCTGAATACCATATGCCAAGCATGCAAATTATTTCATGCACCATCCTCATCCTGTTCTGGAAAGTTCCACAATTTACCACAAAGTCACCAGTTTCCTGTGCAATTGGTATAAAAAGGGATGTTGAAGCTGAGAAAAAATCAAACCAAAGCAAGATGGCAGAATACACTAACCAGAAAATGATCAACATGGTCCTCTGCTTTGGTGAGACGAGGCAAAATTATCAAGTATGTGGAATGATGCTATTGTGCAAGTGGACATCACATTGAATACTATCTGGATTGATGGAAAGACTTACTTTGTATCAGATGACGGTTTGTAAGCAACAAACAGTAGAAGAGCCAATTGTCCTGTTGCAGAGCTTGCAATGAGGATTGTTTGCGATCCACTTATCGGATTTTGGTGAGCTTTTTTTTGTTTTGTTTGGAATTTGCTGTAGAACAAATGTGCAATTGGATTTTTTTGTGTATCTCTTACGGTTTTCAAGATAGAATTTGGATGTGTCCTAATTTGCATATTTGAGATGATGAAAGGTGCTCCATCAGATAGATCATCCTGAAGTTCCTATTCATTCCCTGTATTGGAATCTGCGTAACTACATTGGCATCCAAGAGAGGAAGGGGGTAACAGACTTTTGATTCGCCCTGTATACAGGGTGTTTTTGAATTGAGTACAGATTTTTTGGGAGATGATAGAAGAGGTCCTTAGAAGTATTTTTTGTCATATGAACATGGGGTCCCCGCAGCTCCGTTTACTTACAATACTGCATTGAACAATCAAATGACACTGGGACGCAGTGTGCGTTGGTAGGCCTAGGTTATTTTATTTTTAACAATTAACACAAGCAATCTACTGTAATAACTTTTAAAGTAATTGTTTGCAAAGAAATTTCAAGGTGCACATGCTTGTTTGTTGAAAAGTCTTAGGACAAACTTCGTCAAGGAGATTCCATGGTATCCAACCCCTTTGTAAAATACGATTAGTTCATATGGAAATGAACTAATCGCATTCTAGGAAAGCAGTAGGTAAAGATTTGTTCTAAAAAGTTCACTTGATGTACTGTTTACATGTGTAAAGTTAAACAGTATGAATCGTTTTACATGGAATGATTATGCAGACATGCATCTGTGTCTCGGTGCTGCTGGTACCATGGATGGTGCAAGGCGTTTGTATGCTGAACGTTATCCCAACAGAATTCTTCTCAATTCACGAATATTTGGTGCAGTAGATCGTCGTCTAAGAGAAACAGGCGCATTCGCTCGTGATAATCATCAGCGTGGACGTCGTCGGTGGTTACGCTCCCCTGAATTAGAGGATGAAGTTTTGGAAAGGTTTAACCGAAATCCATCGACTAGTACTCGTGCGGTCGGAGCTACTTTGAATACTAGTCATACCACTGTATGGAATATTTTACATGACAACCTGCAACATCCGTTCAAGCTTTGAAAGGTGCAGGAATTATGTCCCAATGATCATGGTCCCCGGTGTGCTTTCGCAAAATGGTTTATGCAGCAACAGAATAGGATTCCAGACTTTCCTTCCATGGTTTTGTGGACAGATGAGGCAACGTTTACACGAGAGGGAATGTTCAATAGCTACAATAGTCATGTGTGGTCTCATGTCAACCCATGTGCAACACATGTTAACAGTTTTCAGCATCGTTTTTCGTTGAATATTTGGGCTGGCATGATTCACAATGTCCTGATTGGGCCATATCTCCTACCATGCCGTCTTAACGGGCAAACATACCTTGGTTTCCTGAAGGAGGAGCTCCCTGGTCTTCTTGAAGATGTTCCACTAATGACCAGACATTTGATGTGGTTTCAACAGGACGGCGCACCTTCGCATTACACAAGAGCAGTTAGAGATTCCTAAATGAGACATATCCTGATCGTTGGATTGGTCGTGGCGGACCAGTTGTTTGGCCACCGAGATCGCCAGATATCACACCGATGGATTTTTTTTTACGGGGAAGCATAAAATCAATGGTGTACTCCGAACCCGTAGATACCAAAGAAGAATTGGCGGCTCGTGTTGTCGCGGCAGCAGGTGACATCAGCGACCGTGCAAATCAACTGTTTCCACGCGTACATCAATCCATCATAAGGCGTTGCGAATTGTGCTATGAAGCAAATGGCGGTCATTTCGAACAATTACTGTAAAAGTCATACAGTAGATTGCTTGTGTTAATTGTTAAAAATAAAATAATCTAGGCCTACCAACGCACACTGCGTCCCGGTGTCATTTGATTGTTCAATGCAGTATTGTAAGTAAACAGAGCTGCGGGGACCCCATGTTCATATGACAAAAAATACTTCTAAGGACCTCTTTTATCATCTCCCAAAAAATCTGTACTCAATTCAAAAAGACCCTGTATATGGTCATGAAAATGTTTCAAAATACAAGAATTGGCTTTGATAAATTAATGATGGATTTAGAAAAAAAAAAAAAAAAAAAAAGGAAGAGACACAAGAACCCTGGAATAAAATAATAAATTCTTTGATAAATTAAAATATAGATAAACAGGAAAGAAAGATCTTTATCGCAGAGCATCATTTCCCCATAGAGCAATGTATTTTCAAAGCATTTTGATCATCCAAACAATGCTGAAATAGTTACACCTAAACTGCAAACAATGCTTAACATATTTGCATATTTATTATTACAGGGTGCTTTTGAAAAGGATGTCGTGAGATACCTAGTGACGTTCTGCACCTTAAAATAAACACAAGTTTCCTCATATGTTTTGTCGAAATCGCATTCCTTAAAGGAGTTAACAGCTCGTGAAGTTTGGTTAAACTCCGCCCATAACGTAAACAAAAGCGCATGAAAAAAAAAGTAAACACCACCACGTGTTCCATTAATAGGTTTCTGCGAACTACCTGTGCACTAATGATGTGTGGCCCTAAACTCAACCACCCTCACTGAAAGATTCGTAATTACTAGATCTCAGAAACGTATTGATAAGATGGTAAACAAGTAATTGCCTCGACAATCAAGAAACACATCTCAGTAGTAAAATGAATGATCTGTCCGAACCTCATTTAGGCCTACGTAAAGTAGTTGAGCCTAATTTGGCTTTCCTGTGAAAGTGGTTGAGTTTAGGGCCAACACATTAGTGCACAGGTAGTTTGCAGAATGGAACACGTGGTGGCGTTTACTTTTTTTCATACGCTTTTGTTTACGCTATGGGCGGAGTTTAACCAAATTTCACGAGCTGCACTCTTTAAGGAATGAAATTTCGACAAAACGTATGAGGAAACTTGTGTTTATTTTAAGGTGCAGAACATCGCTAGGTATCTCGCAACATCCTTTTCAAAAGCACCCTGTATATTTCAAGGCTATTCAAAACATTTCGTTTTTCTTTTTTTAACCTTTATACCTCCATGAATACACGTGCTACAACCCTTGGGAAAAAGTATGGAATATTTTTCATTGTCACATTTGCATCTCACTAAAATTACTAATAATAAACAACGAAGCGAAATTATGCAAATCCCTTTTAGCTATACGTTTGCTCAATATATTTACAGCTACTACATTGCTAATCCTAGCCGATTTCGCTGGATAGTTACAGAAATATGCTATCTCGAACGAGTACGTATCTAGAAAAAAATATGGAATAGTCCAAAAGAGTGGAAAAAAGTATGGAATAATTACGATTAACCTTAGATGGCTAAGACACGTGAACTCAGTACTGCAGACAAAATATTAATTCTGAAGTTGAAAACTGAGGGTCACACACAACAATCCATTGCGAAAACAATCCAATGCTCCCAGGGAGCGGAGTCAAACATTTTGGCTAAACAAGCCAAAACTGAAAGCACTGTTAACAAGATGTGGAAGACCCCATGCAACATCCAACCGAGATGATAGACATTTGGTGAAAATCGTCAAGAGGCAACGTTTTTCATCATCCAGTGAGATCAACAATGCATGGAAACAAACGGTTGTCAACGTCACAGATCGAAGTGTACTATCTCGATTGAAAGAGAGGGGCTACAGATGGTGCAAGGCGGCCACCAAGCCACACGACAGAGAAGAATAAGCAAGATCGACTGAAATGGGCGAAACAGCTCAAAGAGTGGACAGATTTAGACTGGAAAAAGTTATGGAGACAGCGATGGAAAATGTTTTCAGAAGACCGGAAGAAAAGTTTCATCCTGTCTCCAATCTTCAACCAAATTCCCCAAGGGTGTTTTGGTATGGGGAAGTTTCACTCCCAGGGGTGGATAATCTTGCCATCCCTACAAGTACTGTAAATGCAGAAGCTTACATCAGTATTTTGGAAACATTTGCTTTGAAGGCTGCTGAAGAACATTACGGCGACGATGACTTCATCTATCGAGATGATAATGCATCTTGTCATCGGTCCCGCAAAGTTCACGAATGGTTTGCAGAAAGAGGAATAGAACATTTACCGTGGCCCAGATGTCAATCCAATCGAAAATGTTTGGGCAATTCTGAAGAAAAAATGTTGGAAAGGAGAAACCAACAAATATGGCAGAATTGAAGTCAGCCGTCGTAAGACGCTGGAAGAAGATTGACGCCCACACATGTAAACGATTGGTGCTATCAATGCCAAAAAGATTACAAGCGGTTATTATGGCAAAAGGAGTTCCAACAAATATTAGGACCCATTATTCCATACTTTTTTCCTGTTTGACAATATTCCATATTTTATTCCAGACATGTACTCATACAAAATAGTATCTCTTTGTAACTAATCAGCCAAATGGG
>JAHWFO010023402.1:0-11946 GCA_023313115.1 Rhysida immarginata
GAGAGAGAGAGAGAGAGAGAGAGAGAGAGAGAGAGAGAGAGAGAGAGCGTAATGATTTTATTTTAGTTGGGTCAGTCTGAATGGTGGTCGTTTCATTTATTGTGCTGGAGTTTCCTTACCAGTTAATGATATACAGTGGAACCAATTCATTGAGGAGACGGATAGCTCACAACCAGGGGTGGGAGGAGGCCAATGCTTTTGTGTGGGGGCCGGCCATGAATGATTCGTCTGGACCGATGTCATGGCCAGGCATTCGCAGACCGGCTTGCCTCGCCGGTAAATATCCACTTTCTCTCTAGGTAGACGGAGAGGGGAAACTGGGGGAGACCAGAAGAGGGGCAGTAGGGCTTGAAAAACTCCCGGTTTCACGTAAAGCAGGAATTTTTGACAAAAACCACGAAGTCCACGTTATTCAGCTTTTTCTTCTTTTTTTTAATCCCATCCCATCCCTCATCTTAGGTTCCTCTTTGAACTTCCCCCCACTACCTCTCCATCCCAGTCCCCTGTCTTTTCACTCTCGCTCTCTTTCCAGATTACGTAGACAATTGACGAAGGTTGCACGTGAAATTCGGATCGAAGGATGAGGGTAGCAAAAGGGCCTGGCACAAATAGGACTTCAAAGCCGGGCTTCGAAGATCTCGAGTTTTTGGCGAGAATCGACTTTCTAAAAGGGAGGGGAAACCGGTACTTTTTTCAATCAAAATTTTGCTACACATTTTGGCACAATCATGACACACCAAAGAACACCTTTGATCTTTCGCCTTATTTTTTTTGAATCGATCCATCTTAAGAGGTCTCATATTCGCGACGGAAGTTTCGTTTTACAGTATCCTCATTGCCGAATGTGGATGAGTATTAAATATGCCTAAGTGTGGATGGGGCAAGTTCTATATGTCGAGGTGTATGTTTTCACGTTTCAACTTCATCTTCAATAGACAAAGGTAAGTTAACCATTATATTTACCTTTTACTGGAAAGAATACCAGCTTACAGACAAAAATGAAAGTTTTATATACAGTGGTTGAGTCAAAAATTCTGCTCTATTTACATACAAATTTGCTGCAGCTGTTATGTCACGTGCCTAACATTATTTAAAAAATCTTTTATATTCTTGTTTTTTCCTGTGTACAACATTTCATTTCGTCGATCAGGTGCTTTGGACGCCTAAAAAATGAACAGTAAAAATGGCTAATTAGGGAACTTTTGCTTTACGAGTGTGAACATGACCATTACGCTACTAGAAATATTCGTCATGTGAAAAAGGAAGGTTTCGTGGATCATTGCACTGCAACCAGACGGTTCAAGAAATTTCGTTCAAGTGACTTTATGGACGATCAGCCAAGGTCCGGACAATCCAAGGTAAACCTGACAACCAGCACTCAAATATTATCAGTCGAGCTGAGCATATCACTGACCACTGTGAATCGTCACCTTCACGGCCTTGGAAAGGTCAACATAAGCTGCCGAAATGACAACACCTCTAGCGAACTGTCGAGTTGAAGTGTTCAAAGAACTCCTGGAAACCTCGCACGATGTTTGTTTCAGCAAAGAGATTATTCTGTACGAAGAAAAGTGGGGCTATTTCCGTAATCTTAACACAAAAAGCAGTGGTTGAGCTTAGACGAGCTTCATAAATCTGTTGCCAAATTTGGGCGATTCGAGCACAAGATGAGTTGCCCTGCATCTGATGTAATTTTGAAGATTCTATGAATTTATTCCAGACGGCCAAACTATCAATACCAACTTGTGATCTGAACAGCTAGAGGGGATATATGTCAATTTGAAACAGAAATGGCCAGCACCGGTGAAGAAAGATGGGCTCTTCAGCATTCAGCAGAACAATGCGAAGCCGCATACCGTTCGAATGACTCAGGAAAAACTCCAGGAGCTCGAGGGAATCGAACTGATGTCACAATTTAGCACCTTCGGGTTATTATTGTTTCCGGTCCATGGCCCACTTCCTTTGCGGGCGGCACTTCAGCAACCAGGAAGTTGTGGAAGCAGGATGAATAGAGTTCTTCGCTCCGAAGGAAATGAACTGGTACCGTCACGAGATCAGAAAGATGGCTTAAGACAATGCAACATAATTTTTTATACTTTTAATACTGGACAGCTTTCGTTGTAAAGTTACGAATTTAAAAAAATAAAATGATGAAAACATTGCATAAATTTTAACTTATCCTTTGTAACAAATTTAAATATGCGGCTTACGTAACTTCAGTAAAATGAGTGATGATTAAGAGCCTAGAGGCTCTACATTATTTACACTATTGGCATAAGTGGGTGTGTAATAAATGTTTAAGTTGAAATACTAATGTTTTGGATTATCTGTTCTCAGACTTAGAATAGTTTATATTACGTATATGGGATTCTCTCAATAACAAAAAACAGGTTGACCAATTTAATATAATGCCGATTGAAATAATGACGTTTTTTATCCAGGACATATACTGGTTCATGATATTCGAAAATGTTTATCGAATAAAAATCGATGACGCAGAATGGATTGCTTCTTTTCTGTTCAGTTACAGAAGCATCAATGATAAAAGCTCATTATTGCGAAATCTCCGGAGAGTTATCCAACTTCACTCTCACCGTCGTTTTGTTTCACTTTCACTAGAACTTTCCCTCCTCATTCCATTTTTTTTTCTCTCATCCTCCTCCTTTTCCTTATTCCCCATTGCTTCGTCACTTTTTCCATCTGTCTATCTTCGCTCCTACCTTTCGGTGGACACTTTCCCAGAGAGTGTCCTGTTACGTCAGCCCTCAGTTCTCCCTATTATTTCTCATAATAAGCCGTTGGGCCGACGACGAAAGCTGATCCCGCGGCCTGAAAGGTCGGTCGGTCCTCCTCCGAATTCAGATGCCGTTTCCGAGGGTTCTACCCCCTCCAGCCTAGCATACCCCCCCCCCCCCCCCAAAACCGACCATTGCCAAACGACGATCGCCCCGATAAAAACCCCCGAAAGTAATTGTGAAAAGGAAGTTGACATGTGTGAGTAACTGAAAAGGAGGGCCAGATGCAGACATTCGGTGGGCGCATGCGTCATCGGGGAACGAAGAAAACAGGAGAAGGTAGATAAAAAAAAAGGAAAAGAACAGGAAAAAAAAATCGAAAATAACGCACCTCTACGGTCCCCGATCTATTCATAATATAACAACACTTAATAAAGAGTGTAGCCAGGCGAAGAGGAAGGGAAGATTTCTCGATATGAGGAATCATAAAATTGGGCTCCAATTGCTTCGTTTTGAGGGACCGATTCGAAGATGTATAATAAATTGTTATTCCAATAAATTATTTGCGTATTAATGTTTTGGTGGTCTTCATAAGAAATTGGAATCTCTAATTTATATAGAAATGGTGCTCACTTCCATAAATTGAATTGCCATTTTCCGGCTGCAAAAAGGAAAACTTATCATTGTGTGCGTATAATAGATGTGTACTTCTGATTTTATGTAAATTCAGTTAGCTGTCTATTGCAAGTACTAAGCAAATGAGCTTTCTATATTCTCGAGAGAGGGAACTGATGTTTGCTTTAAAACTCATTTAATCCATAGTTGATGACTTTATAAAACCCAGTTGGTATCAACTAATAGAATAGTGCACAATACGATTGTTAAAATGAAGGACTGCTCAATGTGTCCACCTTTGCCAATGCGGAAAACATCTATCTGATAATCCATTTCCTCCAGCATCACACCCGCAGTGACAATCTTTGGTATAAAATAAAACATTTCAAATTTGAGAGTTTGATCTTTTGTCTAATTTCAATCGACTTTCGACCACTGTTGCTTCTATTAAAGTGATTGTTTCCAAATTTTTTTCCATATACATGAGCACTACTCATTGAGAATGCCCAATGGCGCCTTTTTTGCCAATCACAAGGGACGTACACGTAGTTGTAAGACGCATTTTTTGCGCGCAAGCATACCTTGGAAGCGATAGCGTTACTTTCAGGTGAAATGGATTCGTGCGTATTGTTGAATAGTGGAAGAAAGAAGTTGAGAGCGCAGTAATATACATACTCACCGATTTAACAATGGAGGTACCTGTCACAAGAGTTTGTTTTAATTTAATTGGCATAGATTCAATGTAACTTGTACTTTTCTTTCTTTTTCTTATGTATAAATTTGTTAACGTTATTTTTTGGCTTTGTTAAAAATTTTCTTATGTTGTAATAGCTGAGCAACAATGTGATTGTCTCGAGTAGCTCGCCCATTATAAGTGATTATCACTAGTTCGTGGCAAAGCCAACTAGAAAGACAGGCCGGGGCACTAAATAGTCACATGACCAAAGTAGATCGAGCAACAATGCAATCTTCATTGTTTCCAACAAACAAAAAAACGCTGATTGTTGAAATCCAAGATGGAAAGTGGATGAAGAGTGGATTGTTCCTCGATCTTCTTTGGTCATGTGACTATTTAGTGCCCCGGCCTGTCTTTCTCGTTGGCTACGGTTCGTGGCATGTTACGCAACAAGAAGGTATTTAAATTTTTTTTTCTTTTGTCAGCTTCTTGGAATTCGGAAAATTGATATAGGGACTTGGCTCTTGGCGACGACGGAGGAGGACGTGTCTCTGGTTGTGGAGGACGAGCGAGAAATACCAGCCTAGAGCCGTTGTTCATGTTAAACCAGCTTCTGTGCTTGAATTATATGTGCGTCGAAACAAATAGTATATTGTTTTCCTTCGTGACGACGTGCGAGGCGAATAATTTTCGTATTCTCTGGGAAATAGGAGAATTTACTTTTCGCTTTCGAACACTTGCCGCCATTTTGGAACGCGGACGTTCAGGAATGATAATTAAGTAAGACGATTGTAAGGTAGGATTGCTTGTTGGTTTAGAACAAAGGAACTGCATAGTTTGTAAAGGATTTATGAATTAATTGCTTAGTGGGCTATTATTGATTTTAATGATAAGTTAACGGTCAGTTGAAATTGTAGATTGAATGACTGGACCGTTTTGAACTATGGCCGCCTTGAAGTTCTACGTCTCTTACGTGGACATGTGTTGTTTAACGTTTAGTTCTGCTGACAGCATTTGCTACCTGATAAGTTAAAGATTCTAATTGATTTTTTATTTGTGTAATTTGGTCATTATCGATCCCTCACCAGTGTTGCGAAAAGGAAGGAAACGCTAGGACTTCTGAGGCGAGCTACGCGACGACGAGCTCAGGAAGACAAAGAAGAATTTCACTAGTTGTTCAATTATGCTGCAAGCCTATCCAGTATTGATTGTTTGTATTTGAAAATTGATTACTTATATATCCAAGCTTTATGGATGTTAAAATCTACAACTTCTATAATAAACAATTATAGACCGTAAACTTCTATAAAAAATCCTTATAGACAGTAAACAGAATAAAATAATAACATTCTGATCTCATGATAATCTTTTATTTTGATCATTTTTTTCTTTTTCCTTGTCTAATGCGTGGAGCGTAACGCCACAACTTTGGCGTCACACAACTTTGTGCTCTAATTTTTTCGTTTCCTCGGTTTATTTTGAAAGAAACAAAATTGAGCAATTTCTTATTTTGCAGGCATCAATAGTAGCTTTACATGAGTAACATATTTCATTTTGGTGTGAATCTGTGGATACATGTTCGTGTACTTCCCTTATCAGTTACGTTTGATTTGAATTGATATTCCTGAGTAAAAATTACTCCAGGAATATCAACAGTGGCCAACTTTATTTAAATTTAAAATTTATGACATACAACGAGAAATGAGTATTTCATCAAATTTTCTCAAGTTTCTATGCTTCTTGTATGTATATTCTGCATTTTTTGGAATTTTGGGTCAGATAAAAATTAGGGAGATAATTCAAAACATAGCTAATTACGAGGTACATTCTAAACGCAAGAGGATATTAAAGGCGCCGGAGATTTCAGGAGAAAGTAATGGATAATAATTTTTAAGTATTTCCTACTCGCCTGAAATCTTTGGCGCCTTTATGCGTCGCACACTTTGCACATGGTAACGGCGCGCCCCTGTCAGATTTGGAAAAAGCCAAAAATCTCTAATGGCCCAGAAAAAAGCGGGCCTGATGCAAAATGCTCGTGCGGGGCCTATTTTCAAAAATTAGAACTCTGAAATTCCCACGATCCGGAATGTCCCTGTCCTTTGCTTGTTTGAAATCAAAATATGAAATCTACTCCAATTTTTTAAATAACCCTGCATTTGTATCGTGGAAAATCAAGGTGCGGGGCCTTGTTTAGCCGCACCGTTCCCGCTGTTCCCGTTCAAATATTTTTGTCGTTAAGAAACTTCTGAACAATAGTCGACCGATCAGTTGGAACGTTGTATTGTAACAACGATTTTCCAGTGGACAACATAGGATCTTTAAAAGCGTTTAAGCGGACATGCAATTTTGGAGTCAGTATTGCGAAAAAACTGCACGGCTAGAGGATGGTTACGTTGAGATGTGACGATAATATCAGCTTTCTTCAGAAAAATTTAGGAGATCTTACAACTTGAAAGCACCTTGTTTATGTAGGTTGCGTTTTGATAGTTTCAGGATTTAGGAATTTTCTGTCAACCACAAAATCATGAACCATTTATTTAAACATATGTTTTTGTGGAAAAAATTCGCCTCTATTTTTTTCTTTTACATCATAACATTAGTCAAAGGTTATAAAGTAAATGTCAATCAAAAATATTCAGTTTAATCTAACATTTTATTAAGAAAAAACGCTTCGGAATATTAATAACTAGCTCTTTAGTCCCCCCCCCCCCTCTCTCTGCTCTTGAGGATTCACCGGAACATGATGTCAGTTCCTGCGGCAATTCTCTTTTCCAAAAGGACACCTTCGATTCTAGTTTCGAACGAGCCCAAATATTGCAATATTTTGCTAACCTGTTTTCCGTGCAGAATGTCTTCAAACTGTTTTGTGTTTGGGTGTGAAAATACTCAAATTGACAGAATCTTCGACACTACAATTCATGGTCCCGAAGCTACTTCACACTTCTTTTTTTTTAAGTGTGCTCTTTTATATTTTCGAAATTTTAAAATTTTAACGGTCAATGTCAAATTTTAATTTAGGCCTACTTGCAACTGAATGGTTATTATGCAAAACGTGAATCAATTTGTGACGATTTTATTTGGCTGCTTATTAAGAATGAGAAAGAATGACGACCTCCAGATGTGAATTCATTTGAAATGTTTGTTAACAATTTTTTTCTATTTTTACAAAGCCAACATATACTGTATTTGTTCTATTATTAAGTCTAGGCTTTTTCCATTTGTTATTTAAAAAAAAAACAATTAATATAAAATAAATTAATCATAAATCATTATTTTCCTATTTTTAAAAAGACATCAAGACCAGTGAGATTAATAAGAAAATTTTAAATAAATGCTACCGGAGGGGAAGGAAGTAGAAGTCATCCAAACACTAGATAAAGCAAAGCAAATGGTGACTTTATAAAAATTCAGAATCAAAGGTTGAGTTTACATTTAAATCTTTTATTTTTATCTTGATTACTCAAGAAATGCTTCGAATGTCTAAAGGAAGAAGCTCATCATTTGTATTTGCATGTAATGTGCTACATTTCAGATATATATTCGGGTGGAACTCGTGATTTTCATGCATAACGGAGAAGCTGATAAAAGTCGATTTTTGTTAAGTTTTCCGTTTCTATAAAGTGTTGCATCGATTTCTCAGCGCATCTAAGATGTTGGCCTTTGTATCGATTCAGTCGTTAAAAATATACAGGGACAAAATTTCAGGCGTCTATTATGGCATTGCTACATGACAAGATATAATAAAGAAGCCAAAGTTTATGAAATAATTTTTACATAATTTAAAGTTCGCACTACAAATATGAAGCAGCCAAAATTGTGGACCTAACAACAAAAGAAGATAAGAAACCATTATTCCACAAAAATGAATTTATAAAAACAAAACTCATATATCCATTTTGGAGTTCTGTCTCCTTCATCAGTAAGAAACAAAAAATATTATTAAAGTTCACAACTTAAGATTTCTTTCTTAAACTCGTGTGCACTGAAGAGGTGAATGACTAATCAGAAATTTTGAATTTAACTTGTCGCGTTAAATCGTGCCATTATGTATGAAATCTCAAACTGTTATTTTAAGGTATTAGATGTCGACATTAAACAATCCACATTTATATGAGACTTTTCTTCATATTCGGCACTAAATGCTGCGGCAAGAATATAACGAGAGAGAGAGAGAGAGAGAGAGAGAGAGAGAGAGAGAGAGAGAGGAAACTTAAAAGACAAGATTATGTTTATTACCCAACTCCCTCCATACAATCCTCCGACATATGAACCTACTGATAATGCTGGAAAATTCCGCTAAGGTTGTATGCTATTATCATCTTAGTGAAATTAGCTATTGTCCAAGGTCATTTAAAACTCTGGAGCTAGGTCAGGGAAATAAGGACTAAAGTGATGGAATAGTGCATTGTGAAAACGACTGCGTTCTCTTGTAACAGTTACTAGTCATAATGTCCTAAATACCCCCGAGTTCTTATTCGGATATAATTCATCTGCTGACTTTGTCAATGCAGATCGACGATCTCCCACGAGTATAATGTGTGAGTATCGGATATATCTCACACATACTTCCGATATAGTAACAACGTCCATATCCTTTGCAAGCAAGTGAAAGAATACAAGGATAATGTGTGGTTGGCGATAACCAGGATAAAGCCAACGGATCTTACATGTTCGCCGAACAAATAATTACTAGAAGGACATACCTCGATACGTAGGAACAATTTATGGAGTCACAGTTGGTGGTTGGTGGAATTATGGACACTGTTGGGTGGACACCACCCCATTTGATCACTTTTGTTCTCGACTATCGAATCATGCTTTTTCCGGTAGATGGATTGGTCGTGAATCGTCAAGAATTTAGGTCCCCCGGTGACCAGACCTGACGGCCTAAAACGTTTTTGTTTCTCAAGATTAAGTTATGCATATGACGAGCTAAAACAACGCATTACAACCGCAAATTACATCAGCTGTATCGGAAATAGTTTTCCGAGCCGTAGAGGAGCGCTGGGGCTATTCCTATAGACATGCAAGGCGATCACCTTGAAATTTACTGAATATGTATCCTATTGCGAGCTATTTGTTATCAGATTACACTGGTCAACACTGAAATTCTTACTGTCTGAAAAAAGTTTTTTCCTATAGAATTTAGGTGTGCTAAATACGAATATAATCATTAAAAAATTTATTGGCTCTCGTTTTGAAGATATTTCAAACAGTCCATACAGTTTCAACGTGTATATTTATCCAGTAGAACTACAATTTTGACAAATGTAGGTGCTCTAGACTAATGTGACTGTCCTGATTCCAAATCTGAACTCCAAATTTCTCTATCACGTCAGGATGTTAAGTTTCAGTTGTGTAAAACAGTCTCATAATGTCAAATTTAAACAATGGCTACCATTGAAATTAAAACTATTTCTATAACTCGAGCTCCTGACGTGATAGGGAAATTTGGAGTTCAGATTTGGAATCAGCACACTCAAATTAGTCTAGAACATCTATATTTTCCCCAGTAGCAAAAATATTGTTGACCAGTGCTATTTGCATGCATTTCGTTATGTAACAATTGTTTTTGCAGATTACAAAAAAGTAGAGCCAATTTTACAATCATATTCGTATTCGGCACATAAAAATTCATAAAAGTGACTCAATTTATTTTGGAACATGACTTTTGTAAAAATTTGTTGACCATTTTTTTTTTCTTTTTTAAGAGTGATATTGTCATAGAATGATCTGAACATAGTTAACATCTCTTTAATATATTTAACGAAAACTACTATGGTTTAATTGGTTTATTAGAAATTTTGGCGTCGACTACTAAGTTCATTTGGCGCCTTTTACACAAGTTATATTTGTACGCAGCCCGGGACAAACACAAACATCCATGCCCATGAAAACTACTATGGATAAAGAACTATCACGTGTTATAACATGAAAGGACATACATTTTTACAAAAATGGTATAGTATTTGCTGAGCAATGCAGCGATCAAGTCTTTGGAAATTCTAAACTAAGAGGAGCAGTCGACCAGCGATTGGCTATTATCCACGATAATGCCACTTCACGTATGCAGCTTACTTAAGAACATACTGAACAGATTGAATGGCCTGCTACAGTGCGAAATTTAAACCTGTTTGAACATGAGTATGGGTATTCTAGCTTAACAGCTTCTAGTAGTACGTTATGTATTAAAGGAAGAACTGGATTTTTTTTCATATATTCTGATCCATAGCTAAATAACTGATATGAACCATTATTACGTAGCATATCTGCATGTTATAATCACATTAAGACGTCTACCCAAATCAGATTGGAACTTCCTTGAGAAATTATATTGTGCATGTAGGAAGGTATCCCACTGAAAGTATGAAAGTACTTGATGTCTGGTATCCGTGACCACAGTATCAGTGAATGTCATGGGTAAGGCATGCGACTAAACCATCTAAGAGAAGGGCATGATTATGAAAGGATGGCATTATTTTGGAAAGAGCGAACGTTGTCAAATAGTTTCGTGCTGCAGTAGTGAAAATATACCAAGACTGGACAAATGCAACAGATGATGACGATCCAAGATATTAACTGTGGAGCTGGTTAGGACCCATCGGCGCGCTGCTGTTAAACAACTGACTGTCGAAACGAACCAATAGAAAAGCCTCCGGTGACATATCCGACAGCAAGGTCTTCTTCCAACAACTCTGCGAGAATAAGTTTTCATTGATTTACAAGTATTTTAACGCCTTATTGACTATGCCAACTCACATATATGCTGTAATTCGAACCAAAGGTGACCCAGTAAAATGTTATGCATATGTTTCTAACTGATTGGCGTGTTGTTTTGGACCAAGGTAATTTTAAACAACTCTTGCTCGCACATTCATTTAATATTTGAAAATTAGTAATCAAAAAATGAGCAAATCGTATAACTTTCAAGATATTAAATGGACTCGCCTTTAGATTCCTTCTGGTCCTCTTAAATAGTGGAGTACGTTTCACAAAACCTTTTCTATTATGAAATGTACAAAAGCTAAAGGGATTACAATTGCTATAAATGTTGACGTCTTACATAAAATGAAAAACGAGCTCTTAAAAGAATCTTTTGCGTGGGTTTTTTTCATGTGATATTTTTTGTAGCTATCACATATACATTTCTCCTCTGGCTCCTTTTTTTTCCCTTTCTTCCCCTCTCCTCGTTCTCTTGCTACCCATCATCGTCGTCGCTGGTGAAAAACCGAGCACGGAAGCAGGAGGAGCGGTCTGTGTCAGGGTCGTTGTTATTGCGATGGACCGCTTGGGCCTTATCATCCGGAAATCGAGCGTTGTCCGGTGTGTCCACCCGGCCTCCGCCACTCATTCCACCGGCACCGGAAACGTCCAAGTCCTGCCGGAGTTTTATTGGCTGGCGAGCGACGGGATACCGAGGCTTCGTCCGATGGGTCGGAGGATGGACATCGCGCCTTCTACACACACACACAGTAGCTCATACCCCTCACTTAACTACCCCCTCACTTCAACTACTACCCCCACGATTTACAAGATCGATTTCCCTCTGTCCACTGTCCATTGAAAAGTGGACGTCTCCAGCGCACATGTGCAGAGCAAAGAGAAACCACCGCTTCTTATTCTTTGGCTGCTTCCTTTTTTCCTCCTCTTCTCTTACATTTCTTTTTACCTCTGACGGGAGAAGGGAAGGAGATTTTTTTTTTTTGTACGAACGCCCGCACATACAAACACATATCATAGCGTATGACACGTACACTCTCATATACACTTTTCCTATCTTCTCCTTTTCCTATTTAGCTGACTTGGCTGTATTTCTCTCACTAAAGCTTCATCTAAATAGGCATCGGTTTTCTTTGAAGTGCGTATTTCAAATTTTTTTTTTCCTGATAGTTATGGACTTATAAAATGATCGATTGACAA
>JAHWFO010023405.1:0-17150 GCA_023313115.1 Rhysida immarginata
TCATTTTGATGTCAGAGTGGAATGAACTCTGACTGAATGGAAAGATCTTGTATATGTTTATAAACATCTGTTTTCCATGCGCTTACTATGTGCGTTTGTCCCTCCTGTTCAGTCTCATGAACAGTTGATCAGTCTCTCATTCTGTTGGAATGACTAAGCGCACTTACGATGACCGTGCTGCGCCGCGCGAATGATAGGTCATAGAAGGCTATTTTTGGGTTTCCTCTACGTTTTCAGCTTCGCGATGGTCGAAGGTCAACTGACCCTCGCGAATGTCGCGTTCGCCTGACATCACATCGTTGGTCGTTAGAGTGAAAGTAGTGGAAAGCACCCAGGAAGGTTAATCGCCTGGGCGCACACAGGTTTCATCGGCTTATTTATATCACTGCCAATGAGTGCTCGCTGCTTGTCACCCACCTTATTGGGTGTCTCACTTCCCTGGTATTTCTGTGAGTCACTCCTACTTAAGAGCCCATTTACGGACCCCATTTAACTTACGCGCACTTAACGATGTTTTCACTTGAGAGATGATACTCATATTTTCAGTCTCACTTTCGGAATCTCTACCGTTCTGATCCGAAGGCAACAACGCTGCCACTAGCGTACCTTTTTGGGTCGTCGACGTCTACCTCCTTCCCAAATTTCATGAAACCAAGATTCCCGTTGAAGAAGCTGGCATCGTCAGCGAAATGTACTGTATTAAACTCTTATTGTGGAATTGTGTTTTTATTTTCCTCTTTTTCTTAGATAACCATTGTCCAGTCTCTGGCCTGTATATGGGATTAAGCAACTTAATATTTGCTGCTACTAGATTAAAGCCAGTAACAAAATGCTATCGCCCCCTAACATTATCATAATAATATAAATGTAATTGGTTGCCAAAATACACAAACGAAGATTTGCTCGATACTACATACAAAAGTTTCCAGTGGTAGAAAAATGTTAGAGACCGCAACAATTCAAAATATAGGCAAACTGAATTATAAAATTTTTGATGAATTATTGTGCTGCATATGTTTATAGTCACATTCCACTTGGTCTATTTCCAAAAAAAAAAAAAAAATAACCATTGCAAAATAAAATAAGCGATACATTATGCTGTATGAAGATTGGAAAAAAAGTTTGAGACCAGGATGGATATTCCTTGAGAATCGTTAAAACTTTGTGGATCACTATTTTGTTGAGACTTCAATAACATCATTGAGTCTGTTCGGCATGGATTTCACAAGATCATGAAGTTTTTGTTGAGTTACTTGGTCTCATGCGATCTGCATAGCTTTTTTCAGATCGGAGACGCTGTTATACTATTTTCCATGAGCATAAAACACTCGAAACATATACAGAAGGCGGTGCTATTCTCTACTGATTCTGTCCCGTCACTGAAATCGTCATTCTACACCTTGCTCAGCATTTCAACTGAAATATTTGCACGGGCATCTGCCAATTTTGTTCTCAGAGTGCGCCACATTATTGCTGCAAATGGTGGTTATTTTGAAAACATTGTTTTATAATTTTTCCACGTCAGCGGCGCCATCTGTTGAAGAACTTGTAACTAATTTTGAAAAATGGTGCGAATAAATTCCCTGGCTTCCTAAGCATAACCCAGTAAACCTTAAATTTTCATCACCTTCCGTTTTTCGTTAATTGATTTTTCAAATCGTCGCTCATTTTTGAGACACCCGATAGATAACCCCGCAAGTTTTTAACCGGGTAAGATCAAAACTGCAGGCAGGCCAATTCATTGATGTGATATTATGTGATTTTACATTCGATAAGTTCGTATTGGCGCATTGTTCTACTGAAAAAGGAATTTCGGTTCATTTAAGTGATCTCGAAGAGGGAAGAAGGACTTGTTCAAGATATCCTGGTAGTCGGTTTCTTTCGATCGTGGAGAAACATTTCTCATTGGGACTTCTCTCGCTCAGTGAAAGCAGCCCATATCATAACTGATCCTCCGCCCTGCACACGCCTTAAAGTTATGCTTATTGTTGACGCAAATCATGCGAGTGGTACTAACAGCGTCTGGGCCAGCCAAATTAAACTTTTTTTCGTCAATAAAAGGGACATGGATCCAAAGATAACTATCACTAATGTATCATTTTGCAAAGTTCAGTCTGACTTCTTTATGCTGGGTAGATCATTTTGGTTTGGACTTCGTCTTTATGTATGCATGATGCTCTAAGGCTGACAACACATTTCCGCTGTTCTTGGGTGAACCGGCAGCTGCCGTGATTGTTTAATTGAACTGGATGAGGCACTTGTAGCACCGTCCAATCTAAGGATAGGTCTTTCAGCTCTTGCACTGAGCATTTTCGGCCGTCCGGATCGCTGTTTTTTCTATAAATTTGTAGGTTACCAAGATAATTGTGGAGTACAGTCTCTGATTTACCAATAAGAGCGGTAATTAAACGTTCTGACTTTCCACATTTTCGACAGGAATCAATTTGACCCTTTTGGTGATCTGTTAGTTGTTTGCCAGAACCAATAATGACCAATGCACGATTGTGTATGCCTTTAAATAGTAATATAATATGTAATAATATGACATTCATTAGAGCAGTAGGTATTCATTTGAATGGAATTTTCCATCCTGGTCTGAAAGCTTTTTTCGCGACCTTCCCATAGCAAAATGTATCGTTCCATTCATTTTTCGTTAATTTTTTTTTGGAAATAGATGCTATAATTTAAAAAAAAAAATTCAATTTAATTTGCTTATTTTCTGAATTGAGGTGTCTCAAACTTTTTTTTCCACCACTGTAACAACACAACTTTAACCTAAATGGAGCAAAATCTATAATATTTAGGAACAACTGAATTGAATAAATAAAGACATATGTTGCAATGCCAACTTCTTTGAGGATTTTCATACTTCATTCATGCCAACAATATTATACTCAGATACCGATATCTTTCTTCAAATTTCATACAAAACAACGTTCTTTTGTATGCCCACTATAGAGAACAAATATATATACTCAATTCCTATCAAGAAACTCAATAACTAATGATTCGAAAACTAATTTTTATCTTCACACCAATTTTGCGAAGGATATTATCTAATTTAACTTGTCAACAGGAGTTTCAGGAGAGTTATGAAAAAAAAGCTGTCTCAACGCTCAAGATAAATTAATAAATTAAATTTCATAACCTAACCTTTAAAGAAAATTTTAAAAGAATAACTGAAACAGAAACTGTGTCAAGGACAAAGAGAACCAAAGTCAATTAATCTTAATAATAAACAAAATTCATTTTCTCTTTAAATTGTGAGAATTCCCCAGTTTGCTGCATCCATTCTGCCTTTGACACAGATCTTTAATATAACGAGATATGACATTTCAACTTTTCCCTATACTAATGCTGTAATACCATTGACATCTGCCAGTCAGAGATGAAACAAAATTATTAAATGACATTTCATAGTGTATTATTAAATGACGCCTTATCTTATTAAAACTATATTTAATATAAACAATAAAAATTAGATACAACAATAAAAAATACAAACCAAATTTAATTTCAACTTACTGCTTTAAATATGCACAGATCCACATCCGCCTAATTAAGTTCTATGAAGGGAATCTGAAAAATGAGCAGTCATCTTTGTTTCTTCGAATCAAGCAAAATTTCTGCATTTTTTTCAATTTTGAATCACAGTGAGGTCGTTGCGCACAGAAACTGAAAGTTCAATTGTATGATCAAAATGTACCGACGTTGTCAAGGCCAACGAGATAACAAGGTCTGGAAGCGAAAAACTAGGCTGAACATCGGAGTGCTAGCAACAATCACTGATTGTTAACATCCGGGATGGAGTCTTCGTGACGTAGGAAACAAACGTCAACATGACGACTAGGGAAACTTGATTAAGGGAGACTTCATCATGTTTCCATAACGACGAATGACAAAGCGCGCCATCTGGGTGAGAGCGGCAAAACGCAAAAATCTCGAAATTACATGCAAAATAGCCTTATGTCATATCTCGCTGTATCAATGATCTCTGGTTTGACGTGACTTGAAGGCACAGTCCTTTATCGATACATTTCTTCACAACCCCTTCACGATCCAAAGTCGCCTTGTATGTTATCAAGTTGGCGATACACAAAACAAATCCAGTTCACCTACAACTTGCAGATACTAACGGAGGCCAGCAGTTTTCTGAATGTCCATCACGATCCTGGGGGCTTGCGCAAAAAGCGATGTTCAGAGCTCATGTGGGGAATAAATGCAGAACCTCCTACAAATGTCCACATCGCCAGTATACAGGGTGAATCTGAAAAAATGGGCAAAACTTTACGGGGTGATAGTACGTGTCTAACCGAGTAATTTCATCATAGAAAGTATGGGCGAATGCACGCGGTGAGAAGTTAAAAGGTAGTTTTCCACTATCACATTTAAAGAATTAACACAAGAATGAGAGAAGATACTTCAGAAAAAATTTTATTATTGATGTACATACTCAAAATTGCTTCCGCCAGCTGTAAAGCAGGCTTCACAAGTGCAGGATAGGTAGTGACGCATATTTGCGAAGACACCAGGCATTTCCCGAATATCGCCGGCAACAACGGCGATCTTGGCGATTAGATCCATATGGGTTTTAGTGGGGTACTCGTTAGTGATGGTCGATACCCATAAAGTATCGCAATACCGATTCCACGTACGATACCCAAAAGTCCGATACCGATACTTCGATACTTAAGGTCCTTAAGTATCGCGATACCGATACCGGAAGTGGTGGACGCTTACGCGGAGGTGATCTTGACGCATGTTAGCTGCTGCTTTTTAGACCCTTCCAAGTGCTGTTGTCGACCATCTTCACCTTCACAAGTTGATTTGCTCATCTTTGAAAGTGCAAAGGATGGACTCTCGCTAAATGTTTCCTCTGGTTTGTTGAGTTTCCGCTGGTTTTAATATCTGTGTTGCACAGAATGCAACACTTAACATTTTTCTTACCAGGAATT
The DNA here is from genome assembly GCA_023313115.1 of Rhysida immarginata. NCBI lineage: Eukaryota > Metazoa > Arthropoda > Chilopoda > Scolopendromorpha > Scolopendridae > Rhysida > Rhysida immarginata. The sequence goes on from JAHWFO010023405.1 coordinate 4,956, forward strand.
GATTTGAAATAACTTTGGACAGACATATTAGGATAATCAGTACGCGGCCTTTTGTTCTATGGTCTATACTGTTAAAATGTGACCGGAAAAAGTCAGGGAATTTACTTAACTTGCTGGTACTTAAAAATAAATAAATGAAGTAAAAAAAATAATTAGATGATGAAAGCTAATGTGGATAATTATGATGTGAATATCAATAAAAAACTCTTTAGCCACAACAAAGAAATAAAGGAAAAATACAACCGTAATCTGAAGAATCCTTTCGGTAGCGATTGCTACCATCGTTCAGCAGTCCAGGAGTAAACTAATCCAAAAAGACGAGTTAACTAAGGAAAGATACGTTAACTAAGGAAAGATCTCTTAATAGCTATAGATTTCTTTGTTGTGGCTAAAGAGTTTTTTATTGATATTCACAAAAAAAATAATAATAAACTGAATGGAGAAAAATAACAACCTTGATAACGACGAGCTTCGAGTCCAAACGATTACCCTACCTATGATGAGTACAATGACACGGTTTGCAATGAGACCCTACGACAATCGATTGAAAATCGATCAGTGTAGTGAAAAAAGTAGTACGAGTGGTCCAGGAGCCTTTAGCTTACTTTACACGCTCGCCCAAAATTAAACCAAATGAGGTACACTGAAGTAGGAAAGAAGCCTGGTAAACCTCTTTAAGTCATCCAGAAAAGAGTCCCTTCATGGTAGGGACGAGAATCAGATTGCGGATTGACGAATAGCGAGTCCGAAAAACTAGGATCTAGCAGATCCAGTAGTTGGGGAACTCGGCCTTGTTAATGTTCTCGAAATTCACATCCAAGATATGACGGAGTCTTCGAAACCTGAGGGAACCCCTGATAGTGAGTGAGTGGTCCAGGATACCAGCAACCAGGGTATTTTCATGATGTTCCATGTTGGGCAGCATGTTCCTGAGAAGTGTTTGAACATAGGAACCAATGTGGGTCATTCGCAGATCTTCATAGATAGAGAGATTGTTGGCAACTCTTCTGTCTAGTTGAGCAATGGACCGGAGGGTAACATTTTGGAAAGTCTGAAGATCTTTCCATCTCAATTTGCAAATGGAAGCCCAAGCAGGCATACCATGAAGTAAAATGGCACGAATCACTACCTTGTATAACAAGAGTTTGCTGTCCACTCTGAGAGCGCTGTTCCGTCCCAGTAGCGCGATCAGACTAAACTTTGCTTTCTTAGCCTTGTTAAGCGGATATTGGACATGGTCGTTCCATTTGAGTTTGGAATGAATCACAACTCAGAGGTACCTATAAGTTTTAACTCGCTCAAGCTTCCTACCATGGCTTTACACTTGTTAACATTCAGCTGTAAGCGCCACTTAAAGAACTAGCTCTCACACTGGTGTAAAGCTTTTTGCAGACGGCTGATGACGTGGACTGGATTACGTGCCTCGCAGAAGTCGTTGAACCTCTTGAGAATAGTTCGCTCAAAGACCTTGGAGAGCACTGGCAGTAAGTTAATGGGCCTGTAGCTGATGGGAAGAGCAGGATCAAGTCCCGGCTTGGGAATAGTGAGGATGATTGAGTCCTTCCAGGCACTAGTGAAGTGACCGTTTAGCCAGCAGTCATTCATGATCCTGATGATAATGCAAACAACATTAAAAAGCAAATTCTTCAGAGCACTGTTGGTGATGGTGTCGATGCCGGCTGCTTTTTTGTTTTTCAGGTGCTTAATTGTGTTCAAAATCTCAGAGGTGTCAGTGATATTAGGATGAGTAAGAGCGTTGAGAGAAGCCAAACTTGTCACATACTTCTTTGACTTCACCAGTAATATTAACCAGACAGTCCTCCTTGGGCGTATTGAATTGAATTTTCAATGAGTCAGCGATGAGTTGATTCTTGTCCTGGTCACTGCTAACAAAATCGCCGCTTTCTGGGCCTATCGCCGCTTTCTGGGGTCCTATCTTTTCTGTATATATATTAACCTGGCATTGAGACCCTACGACAATCGACAATCGAACAGTGTAGTGAAAAGAAAGACGCGAGTAGTCTAGGAGCCAAGCTCACTTTGCACGCTCGCCCAAAGAGTAAATCATAGGAGGTACAATAAAGGAAAATACAGAAAACACTACACCACATAAAAAAATTTTTTATTACTGATTCAGATATACATTTCAGATTTCAAAAATCCATCATCAGTGAGTGATTTACAGACGACAATCGACAATCGAACAGTGAAGTATACATTTGTTAGGATGGACGAAAGCAGCGCTTTCACAAAGCTCATCCAACCAGAATAAACTCCAAATGAAATACACTGAAGTAGTGAAGAAGCCTAACCAACCCAAGCGGTCTTCCATATTATACAAAAAAGAAAATAAGATTGACGATTGTCAGAAACAAAAAACAAACGAAATAAAAAAATACAAGGAGAATAAGATTATCACATCTTCCAGTAGTCTGGGAAAGAGACGTTGCTAATATCTTCAAAATTGATGTCAAGAACGTGCCTCGGTTTACGATACTTCGTATGCCAGTTCATATTCATTGATTTCTTCAGTATCCCTTTCACAAGCTTATTGTCGTGAGTCTTCATCTTCTGTCTCATAATCAAAAGGAGATTCTGTATAAACTTTCCGATATGGGCCATGTTTAAATCCAAGTGGATGGATTGGTTATTCACCGTCCTTCTGTCCAGCTGGGCAATGGTCCTCAGGGTAACATTCTGGAATGACTGTAGTTCACTCCATCTGGTTTTACAGATAGTCGCCCACGCAGGCATGCCATAGAGGAGTATGGTCCAGATAATCGATTTGTACAGAAGTAGCTTGTTGTTAATGTGTGATGAAAATAAAAAAAGGCGTGTTTGTGGGACCCCAAATTAGAGAACTTCAAAAAGACTCAGATTTTTAAGAATGCCTTGCACCAAAAGAAAAAAAAAGCATGGCCTGTTTCAAGAATGTCACTCAAAACTTTTAGGAAAGAAAAAAAGCTTAAAAACTCTGAAGAATTGGTTCAAGAAATGATAAATGCATATAGGGATTTAGGAGGCAGAATGTCTTTAAAAGTGCATTTTCTAGATTCTCATCTACACTATTTCTGAGGATCTACACTGTTTCCGAGGAACATGTGAAACATTCCATTAAGACTTAATGTTCTTGTCATGTTCTTGAACTATGTATAACTTAGAAAATGTGCCTGACGGATATAAGGTAATTACAGATTTGAATTTAGGGAGCTTATTTCCATAAGAATCACCAATTTTATGCACATAAAAATACATTTTTTGTTTTTTTGTAGAACAGTGTAATTTGTCCATCAATAGCTATTGCCTGTTGCATGCAAAAAAAAGTATAACTTTAATTTCCCGTTCGTAATTAATTTTTTTTCCCTTAAATATAATATTAATATTTTTAAGAAATAATTTTTTATTTGTTTAGTCTATTCTAATTGTTGCATTAAGATTTGCCGTTTTATTCTTTCGTTCTATTTTTTATTGGCTTCTTTTTAATTGTTTCCTTCCAGTAGATTCATTTTTACAATTTCCGGTTTTCGCGTGCACATGGACGGTTTCAGGCACTAAGGTTATCTTCAAGGATTTAGGCAGTCTAGCTCGGATCGGTCATCTCGTCAACTGCCTTGAAGTAGCCATTTTTAGTTTTTGTTTGATTTTGGCTTTCGGGCCGCGATGGTCTTTAAAGAAGGCAGAATATCCATGGAGCGACAGAAGATTGGAGTCGTTAAATTGCGAGCTCTGGTTCTTTGAAGTGAACTTTTTTACGATTATCATTTTTGTTAATTTAACAGTAATGAGTTATGATTCGTTTGTTTTTGTATTGAGAACCATAATTTTACAGATAACACATTCGTTACCAATTTCTCCGGATCCTTTGTTTTTTACTTGTCGCTTTTCTAACGAGCAATAAAAAGTAATAAAGTATTTCAAGATCTTCTAATTTGGAATTGTATCAGGTGGCCGCAATGCAGCGGGTTATCTCCCTCATTGGGCATGTCTGGAACACCAAAAAGAATAGCTCGTCATAAACATTGCTGAATTCTTCTCCTTTTCAAATAGTGTGATGCATGATGCGATTTATCAAAAAGACGTCAACTATTCAGAATCGATAACGTCTTCTTGTCAAGTTTTCATTTGTTCTCATTTACCGTCTCCCGTACATCGTTTAATCCACCTGCTAGTTTTGTTCTCCTCTCGATTCTTGGAATGTTCATGGCCGATGTTCGTTCTTCATCAGAATGACGCACATGACTTTAGCTTGTTCCGAACCTCAAAAGAAAAATCAAGGAAAAAGGTCCTAAGTGACAATTCACAGGAAATATATTCCTATTATTTTGCTCTAATGATTTGCTTTTACTTTACAATTTTTGCCTTTTTTTTGTTATTTTCTTTTTCTCAGCGCCTTCTCTAAAGAATCCCGTGTTGTCATTGTCGTTGAATGCTGTCTGAGAGGGTAAGTCCTTGTCGTTGTTTTAGTATATTTTTTGTGTTCGGTAAAAGTTGTGTTTTGTCATTAATTGTCTAACATTGTTGTCCATCGGTGTTTTGTTTTGGTGTCCTTCATTTTACGTAAGGCTGCTTTAATTTTTTTTTTGATTTTACTCTTTGCTTTATTGTGTTTTATTATTTTTTTATTCTTATTGATTTTTTTTTTGGGAGATTTTTTTGTTTTTTTTCTTTTTTCTTTTTACTAATTTTTTTGTGCATTATCTTTTCTTTGTTATTATTTGCTCTGTTTGCCTTAATATCCTTTCAGGGTTCTGTGCTTTTTAAGGCATCTTGACAAAAGTACGACTTTCAGTCCTGACCAAGAACGCAAACAATCAACATGACTTTTCTTACCAAGTAGCATAAGAGACAATTACTGACCGTCCCTGTACCTGAATATTGCTGAATTTTTGTTTTTCCATTTCTCTTTTGGATTCCCTACGCCAATTTATTTTAGGCATATATGTGTTTTTTATTTTTTTATTTTTTTACTTTCAGTTACCAATTATGTTTAGCACCGCTTATTCCATTTTTACTCTTGTAATTCATTAGGTAGTTTCACCTAATCACTTGAGACGTTTTAGACCTCCTTCTCAGCTTCTAGAGCCAGTCGACCTATCTATATTCGGTCTTTTCGTCTAGTTGTTATATCCGCAGTGAACTTCCTGTCTCCCGTTTAGCCTACCTCGTTTTACAACTCTATAATGAAAACGATTTTTAGATCTTTAGTTTCTGTTATATCGTTTGATTTTCTATCCTCATCTTCTTTATCGGTGTGTGCAATAAAAATATTTAATTGGAATTTTTTATTTTATACTTTCCTGATTACACTAAGTTATCAAGGGGAACAGTTTAACTTAAGCTTTATGAGTTTATTTTGAGGGAAATTCTAAAGGGTTGATTAGTATAGAACAGAAACCTTAATTTTAATATTAGTCTGGGGCTTGTTTCTTTAAATTCGTTATTTTAGAAAAACTATAGTCTACTTGTGGATTGGGTCTTTGGGGTTACGATAAAATTCATTCTTTTACCTCATTTTGGCTGCACGTGTAGGAATCAATCTCCATTCCTGCATGTGACATGACACAAAGAGACCTTGATGATTATGCCCCTGAAAACAACATAGAAAAAGTTAATCTTTTTTAAGTTATCGTGCACAATAAATTATTTCACTTTAGGTGACCAGCAGCGATCCTTATTTTAAATAATCTTATATCATGTGCATCGTGCAAGCGAACCATCTCAACAATCGAGGGCACGCGCAGAGTTGAAAGCAAAGTGCACGCAAGGATGATTCGCCTCTTCCAACAATCCCCCCCATTCTCCCCATCCCAATACAAGACAACTGGACAAACAGATCACATAAGCACTTTTCTAACGAAAATATGTTAAAAAACGAATAAAATTATTCACATTATTTTATAGTATTTTATTTGGATACAAATTCATTAATATTTAATATTTCTATTCATTATGTGCTTTTCTTTTCAGTTTTCTCATACAACTTATGTATCTCTCCTTAAGCTTTGTGATACCAAAGTTTGGGGCTAACATGTACGTCTGTTACATGTTAATGGGCATAATAGAAGGAGCCACAAAATTATCGACCGTTTCAATCTATCAAAGGTATTTAAAACTGTTATAAAATGATTGTTTTGTTTATTTTCCATCCATTTTGGTAGTTCTTAATCAAAACAATGAAATACATTCTTATGAAAAATATTGAAACTTTCGACATTATTTTGAAAGGCCCGTGACTAGCAAATATGATTATGTTGTTGTGTTATACAATCAACTTTTAAAAAGCAAACCTAGACGTAGTTAAAAGTATCAAATAAATGCTAATACTCATCAGATAACTTTTTTAGAAAATTAATGACTGTAATGGAGAAGTGAGAGTGATTGGGAGAAAAACTGCTGCTGATCATGGCCCATCATGATGAAGTATCAGTCACATACATATCAGCAGCACTTTATCATTGCGCTATGAAATGCAAATCAAGGACAGTTCTCGAATCGTTGAAACGATGAGAAGGAACAAGTCGTGTCTTCGATAAGGAGCACAGTTTTTTTTGTGTGTGAACACCAATGAACAATTTGATTCAAAATATGGAGATGACTCATATTGAGCTCATCCTGCTGCTAACCATATAGATACCATGCAGATCGTTGTTTTTTTATTAATAAACAAGAAATTAATTCCCCGAGGAGGGTATAGGAATATAGGGGAAGCCCTGAGTTCATCTATTTTTACCACTTTCTCTGAATTTTTCAACCCCCCAATTTATTTTTATAATCAAAATAATGCTTCTTTTACAGTAGAATTTAGAAAATATAAAAGAGTTGCATCTAATTTCCTTTTTCATCATTTCCAATCAAATGATATATCCATGCCATATATTGCTGTAGTTCTAACCTAACCTTCCCCACAATTCCCACAGCAATGGAAAAATTTGGCCCAAACTTCATAGTAATGTAAATCTTGCCTAGAGGATTCTGCATATGGAATTTCACTCCTATACTTTCCTAAATATGACGTAGATCAGTTGGTCCCCTCTAACTGTCAACCCCGTAACTCTGATCTCAGTGGGACAATCAAAACCAAACTAAATTGTGAAGTTGGACTTGGCAATGGTAATCTAAGTTCCGAGTTTCAATCTTCCACCTCAAAAAATGTGTAAAATATGAAAGGGACGGACAGACGGACATTGTGAAACCAATAAATGCTCCGCTTCTTAAAAACGTAAGATTACATCTTTTATTACGTTTTAATTGTAAGTTATATACATGTATATCTACTTACATTTCGGAAGAACATTCCCACGGGATATGGCCATGCACTCCTTTATGGCGACTGTATTCCTTGATACTATTTATCAGCGAGACAATGCTCGTATCCCACCACTAGGACCGTCAGGGAATAGTTCTCTCTCACCTGAGAAATGGTTTCAGCTATTACTCTCCAAATTCCCCTGACATAAATCCAATAGAGCCTTTGCGGTCTGAATTGAGAAACGAGTTCATGATGAAAATTCTTGAAGGAATTTGAATGATCTTCTAGAGACTAGTAGAATCTGACACCAACTATGGATTTGGATCAATAGTAGAAATAAAGAAACTTCTTGTTTACATAAAATAGATTTTATTTCTTGTGTGTGGACAAGAAGCTTCTTTATTTCTATTACATTATTTATCATAAAGTAGGTAATTAAATATTATTAAGTGTCAGTGTGTTTAATCTAACAGGTATGAAAAAAAGGCTGAATGATATTTTTAGGCGATGGATTGAGCCAAGATGAAAGTGTCTGGGGACGAATGGCTACCAAAGCTCCAGGTTTTGTTCACTTTATACATATTTTTTTCCTTCAGCGTTCATCATTTTCCATATAACAGATGCCCAATGTGGTACCTAAAATATCGGTGTCTGGTAATATTCTAAATAAGGATAATAATTAAACCAATGTTAGAAAAGAAGTGAGACGAGATTGTTTTTCAAAAATATATTTCTTAGACTAGTTTTTAATTGAACAAGAATTTACAGAGTACAAATATAATGAAGAAATTTTGTAACTAATAAACAGTTGAATTGAACTGGTAATTGGCCAGTAAAAACTTAATTTACAGAATCTATAGAATTATGTTGAATTAAGTTCGTAATAATAACGGCATAATAAAATAAGGCAGTGGAAGACTTCGTTGTACAGTGGACATTCAGATGATCCCTTCGATGGCCGTCAATAACTTCTTGTGGCAAAATTGGGATACCAGCTTTTCCGCTGAAAGCATACATAACTCCTTTTTATCTAATAGGAAATGCATAAAATGGAAAACTTAAAACAGTCACATAATAATTTAGTGAAGCTCACTACAGTTCCAAAAAGTGCACAGGGATTAATTTAGAGATCAATTAATCCTGATAAAGAAATTCCAATAGACTTAAAATATATCCACCAACCATCAACCCAATCAGTAATGATGGTTGCGTTTGTGAAAAACTATTTCAACTAACTTTAGATACTAATAAAAAATAAATAGACTATTGTTGAATTCTGTGTTGTCGTATATTCTTGAATACGAGGACTAAGACCGAGTGATAGAAGGTATTCTGACATTTCATTTTTTGATTTGTCCTTAAAATTAATATTGAAGTCCTCTGCTATAATAATCTGATAGCATTATTAATACATCCGACGGCAATTTTCGGAAGGCATTTTAGTCATTTACATATGGTTAAGAATAGAACACCAAATGCTTTGAATTGGAGGCGTTCACAATAACCACCCCCTTGGACTATCTAGAGGGTCGAGTCACACTATTATGACCATCCGCTAGGTTTGTCTTCGGAGTTGCCCAGCCAAGGAACTATGTCACGTGTTGGGAATTGGTTAGGCGACTATAAAAGGTAGGTTTCTACGAAGTTTAAAACATATCACTCATTGATGCAATGGGTAAGAAATGTGATTTATCTGATCTGAAAAAGCAGATGATAATCGAATTTCGGGCCAAGGGTGGCAGCATTTCGGAAAACGCGAAGTTTGTGAAATGTTCTTATGCTGGACCGTCCAGAATAAACGGAATGGGAACCACGTGCTATTGCTGAGAGAGGTGAACGTTGGCTGCGAAGGTACGTGATGGCTAACCGAAGAGCTACAGCGGACCAAGTTACTGCTCAAACCAACGAGGATGCTACGAAGCATGTCTTTACAACCACAATACAGAAGACCCGGCTACGTTTGGGCTTCCACAGCAGACAGATGGTCAATGCACCCGTGCTGACGAAGGTTCATCGCCAAAAACAGCTTCAATTGCCCAAGAGTACAGAAACTGGACCACTGCTGACTGGAAAAAGGTTGCCTTCTCCAATGAGTCACGATTTCTGCTCCACAGAACTTACGGCTTTTGGCGGGTAAGGCAAGAAACCTCCGAGAAAAATCATCCTGCAACCATTGTTGGACGAGTCCAGGCTGATGGCAGCAGCATCGTGCTGTAGGGCGTGTTCTCATGGCATTGTCTGGGCCCATTGATACCTGTGAAAGGCATTCTCGACTGATTCTGTTATTTATCCGTAATTGCAGATCAAGTACACCCATACATGGCGACTTTCTTCCCAGAGGGAGATGGCACGTTCCAGCAAGACAATGCGACTTGTCATACGGCTGGAATTTTTCAGGGGTAGTTTAAGGAACACGACCAAGAGTTCTAAGTACTACCCTTCCCCCCTAATTTTTCAGACCTCAACCCAATTGAGAACCTTTGGGATCACGTCGGTAATCATGTGCATGCTATGGAACAACCACCACTTACCTTTCAGCAGCTACCAGTCTGCATGGCAAAAGCTACCAGTAGAAATCTACCAGAATCTTATTGACTCACTTCCATGTCGTCTAGCTGTTGTTCGTGCGCTAATAGCGGTTATTCGGGATATTAGCTGATAGTCATATTAATGAGACTCGACCCTGTATAAATAAAACCTGAAGAAAATTAGAATTCGGGTCAACAGGCAGAGTTGTCGGGCCTAATTCGTCTATTATCATCTCATAAACACTTCGGTTTTCATACCCATGAGTTACTCTAAGGCTGCGTCTAGAAAGTAACTGCGCCGCAACAGCTCGATTGCCATGTCACGTGGTATGATCACATGCGGTCGCGTCTGGTCGCGGTGATTTTCGAGACGATGTGGTTCATCACCGCTGAACAGTCACAAGTCTCCATTGCTTCAAAGAGACGCGAAGAAAAAAGAAAACTACTTGCATTATTTGAGATAATACGTTGAAATAAAAAGATATTAATATTAAAATGTAACCACACTTCAACCATTAAAAGATACAAAATAAAATTAATCAGAAAAGACAGATTTATCTAAAAACAAATAGTATTGATAAATTTAGAATTTTGAATCTAAACTAATTTTTTTTTTATAATTTTAAAAAAATTTCAAATTAAGGCCTAATAAAATATTTAAATCTGCACATTACCATGGTTGAGAATCAACTGTTTTAAATGCGTTATTACTGGAAGAAGAATGCGAAAGCAGTAACAGCAGCTGCTGTTGAATTTCTTCAGATTCACCTGAATCTTCACATGAAGATATGACTCGGCCACATTTTTATTTTGTTTATAACGGAAATATATTAAAAATTATGGACGAGAGGAATTGCAGAACGTTTGTATTGGAGCGACAGATAGATAGGACTGACATTTCGAGGATGTTATGGCACCATGCCCCTTTACCCATACCTCAGCATTGCGAAAATACAGTATTTTGTCGGCATGGAGCAGTTTCTGACGTAAGAATTTGTTTTACCAATACGATTGATTCGTCTATGTGAAAAAACTTAAACTGTCTTTTTCAAAATAAGGATGGTAATACTGCTTCTTTATACTTATTTTCTATACTTTCTTTATTGAAATGACATTTATGATGTTCCTTTGCTTCTAATTCATCAGTAAAAATTCTTGTCGCATAATGGAGATTGAAAAATTCCTAGTGTGGCGACTTTTATCGACAGTTTTTATCGAGAGATTGCCAACCATGATATTAACTAGCGTCGAAGTGCAAGCTCAGAAAACAACCACTGCAACTGGCGAATGACCAAGGTGCATTTTCGTCAATCCTACAATTGCTGGAATGGGCTAACGAGTGATTGGCCAATATTAACCAGATGATGCTGCCCTGCAGCGCGCGCTATGAAATGTAATGGTGGGCGCGCGTCGATACGATCAGTGAACCTATATTCTGCATATTATATTGAATTATTATCATAATTAAGTATTCCAGATAAAAAATGGCTTGTGATTCACCTGAGGATTTATCACGTGATTACCATTACAGAGAAAACCAGTACACGTGCATGCGCTTCAGAAATTTACAAACAGTCATACTCAGAGAAGCCCATGGAGGATACATAAATAAATATATATACATTAAATAAATATTAAAAATATTTACTCCATGCAGAAAACTTTCTAAAACTGTGGCTCTCAACCAGAGACTTTCAATAGAGACACATGCCATTTCATTATTTTCCCATAGAAAAAATGTAATATGCTGTTAATAGGCGCCCTCTGAACATTTGCAATGAACCACTCAGGCCTGGCCATCCAGGAATGAAGCAAGCAGTAATATCGAGGCAAGGCATTATTGACGTCACAGTAAAACCTGGGCATGTGCAGTTAAATTTCCGATTTTAATTGTTAGACATTGTTGCGAGTAAAACTTACGTTGAAATCGGAAATTTAACTGAATATGCCGAGTAAAACTTACGTTGTACAAAGTTTTTTTCCGGTTGAATAATTTTTTTACTTATGTTTTTAATTTTAAAATTATTTTCTGGAAATCTTATATTTAAACAGAAAAGGCAAAAAAACATTTTAAATTTCAAGCAATTTTATTTTGTGTTGAATATAATTTTCAAAAAAGTACAAACTCATCTATTCCTGTTTAAACTTAAATTGCTAAATAGATTTTATAAATATTGCTTTATGTGCATTTATCAGGCAAAATATCCACATAATTCCTAATGTGTATTAATATTATTCCCATTATCAGAATCTAAAGATGATAAAAATGAACTGTGCGAAAAATGAAATATACAAATGCTAATGAATCTCACATGTACAAATTTATAAAAGACAAATAATCGATCAGGAAGTACGAACAGTGAAAATGTAATCACTACAGAAATCTCGAATATCAACTATAGATAATTATAACACTGT